>JAECUM010090702.1:0-213106 GCA_016617855.1 Megalonaias nervosa
AAATTCCACACATAACATTTTACCGTTGATCAGACTGGACAGATTCGGGCGGGCAATATTGAATACAAAAAAAAAAAAAAAAACCAAAAAACTATCAAAGCTATTACTATTGTGTTAGTTTTAATATTCCTCAAAGGAATTGCCTCTGGAAATCGTGTAGACGCAAACATTATGGTCAAGATGTATTGGTTGCCAGAGTAGGTATTAGGTAAGGGACCGATACTATTTACCATTTTTCTGCTCAATGGTTCTTCAAATGCAGGAATAGGTTGTGGATGAGCTTTAGATATATTTTGATCGGGTTTTCTTACCATTTGAGAAGTATGACAAGATCTACAGTAGTTATAAGCATTGCTTTCAATATCTGGCCAATTAAAGTGACACAAACTCTTATTATAAGTCTGTCTTATTTATCCCTAAATGACCAGCCAAAGGAGTTTCATGGGGCAAAGTAAGAACTTCCTGTCTGTACGATGCTGGAACTACAATTTGATAGTTCACCGACCATTCGTCACCACCAGGTACAACCGGTGGCCTCCGTTTTCTCCGAAGGACCCCATTTTGTTTTATAAAATAACAAACAGGTACTTTTATGGCTTTTTGTTTCACCAATAGCCTCCTGCAACCAACTGGAGATCTCAGGATGTTTTGCCTGTTCCACGACAAATGATTGTCGTTTGTCACCCTGATTAGAATCAAGAGAATGAGTCGTTAAACGAGGAACACTGTGATCAATACCTTTTAATTTATCTAAACGAGGAGTACAGGCGACCTCATCAAAAGCCTGGCCAATACGTGTGTCAGCTAAAAAGTAATTTCCTGGCCAACACCATTCTCAAGAGCATTCTTTGCGATAGGTCTAGTACTGCACAAGCCGGGTGTAAAACATGGATTTGTTTTTCAATGGGATTGACTTTCTAATCCAAACAAGGCTTGTCAGTTACAAGTGGATTAAACACAACCTTATCTCCAGCCAGTTTATTGCCTAGTAATAAAGGAATACCCTCGATGGGTAACAATAACTGTTCCGACTGTCACGGGTCCTGAGGCTAAGTCTGATGACAATGGAGAGGAACATTAACAAAGCTGCACTCTACTCCCTGAATAAGAACACTCTCATTAGAATAAGACTTCTCAGAAAATGGCAAAATACCAGATAATAAAAGACAGAGAAGCTCATTTATGCCTTAATACTTTTTGATAGGAGTAGGATTGTATATGGGTGATATAGAACCGTCCGATATGAATAGTTGAAATTTTCCATAATAGTATCAGACTGTGGTTTGTTTGGCCCAACAAATGTATTGCTTTACTACATGACTGTGATCTTGACCCCTTAGAAATTAGAGCATTTGGGATAGGTGTGTCTTGATTCTGTTGCTTAGTTTTTCAATTTGTAGCTATCAGAAATAAATTGTCCTTTCTTCTTGCAATAGAGACAGGTAGGAAGAGACAAGGATTTCTGATCAATCTTATCAGAAACTTGATTTCTAAAAGTTTTGCCAATTTGAAACTTGGGAGTGCTCGTATTAGGTTGAAATAGTTGTTTTTACTATGAGATTCCTGAGTGGGAAATCTACTGCCAAAGAAACTATATGACATAAGAAATACTCGTTAGCTGTACATGCAGCATCCTCTAAAGTATCGACCTTAAGTTCATGAAAATAAGAATTAATGTCACTGTGGAAGCAATTCTTGAACTCTTCAACTAATATGAGTTGTTTTCGATTTTTGTAATCTATATTAACCTTTTTTAGAAGAGCCGCTTTTATCAATTTGTCGTGCCTTTGCCCATGCAAATTCAACATAGGTCTTGTAAGTTATTTTCTACAATTCCTAAAACCTTGTCGACATGCCACAAGCTACTACTCATAACCCTTCAAGATATATTACTTAACCGAATCATGATCCAAACTCTGTTGTCTTGACCGTGAAATGTAAATATCATAAGCTCTGCCAATAAGTACACTTCATAATAATGAAGTCCATTTAACGTTTTCAGCAATTTTTTCATAATGAAAAACAATATTGATCTACTTATTTTTCCTGAAAAGTGGGCACCAACTTTGGTATTTCTGATAACATCAAACGTGGGGGAGTTCCTTCCTCTTGCCAACTGTAATTCGTTAAATCTAATTTGAAATTCCGTTTCTTCCATTTCTCTTTCTCTGCAATTTTCTTTCTTCATTTTCTTTCTGCCATTCTCTTTTCTCTTCACTCTCTTTTTTCATCTGCATCACTTCTGCCTGAAGCTGAACCTGTCTTATATCTAATTCCAACTTTATCAGATGTAATTCCATTTCCAAAAAATTCGAACACCTCCTGGGGATGATTCAAAATAAAGTTCTCGACTTTAGATGGTGTTGTGAAAGCTTGATGGTTTCACTGTAGATTTCGAAAGTGTGAATAATACCTGGGACTTGGAAAATTCCAAGCACAAAATGAATTTGAATTTCAAAAACAAAGTTTTCTGAAATGCTGAAGCCCCAATGTTCTGTTACTACTCTATTCGATTTAAGTATCAGAAAAGGGTGAAAAGCAACGAGGTTTGTAAAATTGCGCAAAAAATTTATTTTACTAGGAAACAAATAAAAACTGTAATAAAAGAACTTACGGTATTTCGAATTAAATCCTAAATAATATTAGAAATACAGGCACAAGTCCTAATAATAAAAGTTTTGAATAAACCTGAATGGAAATCCAGATTAAATTCAGCGCTGAAACTGTTGATGTGTCTGTATTGTTTGATAAGATTGTTCATCCTGAGAATAGATTGATTAATTTAGAAACATAGTCACAAAGATATAATTTATTGTTTCCGGGAACTGAAGTTACCCTTCGGGAGAAGTGTGATGTTACCAAATGCAAAATGCGCAATTTCCTTAAACACACTTTCCCTATAGTGATTCACATTTCATAGAGACAGAGAGGGAGAGAGTGAACAGGCTAGGTAACGTCCGCGGCAGTGACAATGAAACAAGGTCTCCCAGCCCAATCATCGTGAAGTTCGGCAAGTACAAGGATAAATAATACGTGCTAATGAAAGCACGAGAATTTCTTAAGAGCAACGATACTTCAGGGTATCGGAGGATTTCCCCAAGAGTAGCGGGGACGAAAGGAAAGCACTGTATCATTATATCACTCGATTTAGACGAGAGGGTGAGTACATTTCCATCAAGTTTGACAAGCTCATCATGGGACAAGAAACGCAAGTCTTTAAACAGAATTACATATCATTCTTATACTCAAACAATTCTTATGGGAAGTACGCGATATGGAAATGCAAGAGATGATTCTTTTGGAAATACTACAGAAACGACAGAATGTAATCTCAGCCCAGGGGATACGTCTTGATACGAATGAATTTCACAAAATATGTACGTAACAGGCCAACACACATATGCTTTACAGAATATCTATCACACACATGTTGACTGATACTTTCTTTCTTTCTTGGAAGATAGAGGGTTTAGTATGAACACCATATCTCTTTTCTTCACTACTGCAAGAAATTTGACATTATTGGTTCATACAAAATTTGTGGAAAATCATTAGCGGAATTTGAAAGTTTTCTTAAAGATTATGTCTCTTATAGTTGTGTTCATAAAAAGATCGGTAAAGGTAAGAATTCAGGAGAAGTAACCGTTTTGTGTGCAAATCTGTCGTAAGGAAAGAGTGTGTTAAAAGAGTTTGATACGTTTAATGATTGTGTAGTTCTGCCATTTAAGTCACTAACTTTGCATGCTGATAAGGATATAATCATTGTATTCACGTAATTTTCAGTGAATGTTCTCCAATATATAACAATAGTAATGAAGATGGAATTGGATTATTGAGAAGTTATTTACGATCAAATGTCAATATCGAAATTGTTATCTTTTCTTATAGGGAGATTTTAATACTCGAGTTAAGAATTTTGTAGATTTTATCCCTGATGATACACATGACTTTGTACATAGATGCAATGTTGATTGTGATGCAGATAATTTTTCACTGCAGAGGCATTCAAAAGACGATAAAATGTATAAAAATGTTTGGCTTATTCCTAATAGATTTATGCAGAAAAATGATAATAATCATATTATGAATGGAAGAATCCCAGATGAGGAGAAACCCTAGACAATATTGGCACATTTTGAAAGGGAAACGCATTATTTGTTAAATGAAGTGAAATATACCTCCTCCCATAGGTGGCATGACTACTTTAAATCTTTGATGAAGAAGCATATGCCCGAGTTAGATGAATTTGACATCATTGTTAGTGAAGAAATTCCTGACTTACAGGATGATGACTTCAATACTTCAATTATAGATGATGAAACTATAAGATGTTTACTTTAAATCAAAAACAAAACCCCCGGACCTGATATTATACCTATGTTACCATTCCTGAATGCTCTACTCAACAAAATCTTCGAATCTTACAGTGGGAGTAGAGCAGTATATGTCCTATATAAGTGTGGTGACAAGAGCGATCCAAACAATTACAGAGGGACATCCTTTATTGATATTTTATGCAAGATCTTTACTGACATATTGAATAATTCTTATACACGTGGGCCGAAGACAATGGTCTGAGAGATGAAACACAAGCAGGCTTTTAAAAAAATACTTCGCATGCGACTGTATCTTTATTATTCAGGCTTTAGCTCAGATATACATATCCAAAAGAACAGGTAGATTTTATTGCCTATTTGTCGATTTTTAAAAAGCTTTTGATAAAGTACAGCATGAGAAGTTATGGTCCTCATTGATATGCAAAGGTATGAATGGTGTTACGTGTAGGCAGAGTGAAGACAACAAGCTTTGTATATTTTAACAAAATAATTTATTTCCCTAGAAAACAATGTAAAAATTGGAAAATAGGACTTACGGTTTGCGAATATAATCCAAAATTTAATCCTAATGATGAAAAATACAAGCCCTATCACTAAATAGTTCTATTAGAATCCAAGTTCGAATCTCGACGACATACCAAAGTGGAAGGCGATGACGTCAGATGTGGTCTTTGTACAAATATCAACAATTCTTCAATTGAATCACAGTTTATGTTTCCGAATAATTCCAGAATAAATTTCCACTGAATTTCTTTCTCCCAGAATTTATAAAACAGTACACTCGTTTGGTTTTCTAGAGGATAAATTATTAAATTCCAAAAACAAATGAACTTCAAGAAACAATCTGGTTTCAACAATAAAATAACCTATCCGGCCTTCTAGGTATCAGGAATACAACTGACTGACGAGCGCTCAGAAAGGGTTATATATTCACCCGAATTATCATCCCGTTCTCGCGAGATAGGTTACGTGGTCTCATAACACTTGAAATACGCAATAAGAAAAATGTCATTCGTCACACAGGAAGAACCCCTATCTACTATCACTCTGAAATAAATATAAACATAAAACATTGTTTATTTAGACTAGACGAAATGACCTTGGCAATAGCCAATCGTTTTCGCGTAGCGATTACACTACCGCGGACCAAGGTAAACTAAAAATATTGCAAATGTAATTCGTTTTACGTCTTAGATAAACAGAATTACTGAATAAGAATTTCGAATCCCTGCAATAATCATTACAACAAAATGTAATGAAACAAAAATAAAATAAAAAAGAATTTTAAAACTAACACACAAGCAATTTAATTACATATACGTAACAATGGTAAAATAGTAAACATTTTAATAGATGTGTATAGAAATCTGAAAAGCTGTGTCCGAACATCTAAAGGCTTAACTACTTACTTCGAACGTACATTAGATACAATGCAAGGTAGTGTCCTTACTTCGAATGTATATTAGGTACAATGCAAGGTAGTGTTTTTAGCCCCATCACGATTTCTCTTTTAATTAATGATTTAATTACATAGCTGAAGCTCGAATGCAATAGAGGTGTATTTATCTCAGAAGATATTGATGATATTTTGTAATAATTTACTCTGATGATGTTGCAAATTGCGCTGACACAGGAAAGCAACTTGAGAACAAAATAAATGTTATCGAACGTTCCTGTGATAAAAATAGTACTATCGTAAATCTCGATAAAACTAATATCATTGTCTTCTGAAATGGAGGATTTCTCAAGCAAAATGAAGTATGATCTTTCATAGAAAGTCATACTTAGTTTGTGCCTTATTACAAGTATATGAGTTTATTTTCCACCCCAAAATTGTTTGGAATAAAGCTAAGCAGATACTTTGCGGCTAAGGCGAAGAAAACAACTTGAAGGATTTTGAATTGTCAAAAACGATTGGCTGTTTTAGTGTAGAGGATGCTTTAAAAAAAATTATTCTGTAATGAAACTAATAGCTTGCTCTGGGTCAGAAATTTGAGGATATGACTTCAGTAGAAATATTGAAATTGTGAAATACAACGTTTGCAAACAGTATTTAGGTGTTCCTAAAACTACCACTTTGTTCCTCGTATTTTATACGATGTATTAAATAATGGCTCAAGGTTGTACGAAAGCTTTCACCTCGCTACCCATACCAATGTTATTTAATATTGAAAACGTTAGGTGAAACTAACCACGTCACCTGGGCTCTCAAAATTAAAGACATGTTATTTCGCTTTGGTTTTGGGATATGTCTGGCTAAATCAAGATGTTGGAAACGAGAAACATTTTTCTCACTATGTTTTCAAAGTAATAAGGATTCAACATTCAAAACTGGCAAAGTGATATTAATAATTCACATCAATGTGTGTATTATAGCATCTATAAAACCGAAATAGAACCTGAAAATAACCTCGCTTGTGGATTATCATATTTTCTTAGGAAGTTACTTGCTAGATTGAGGTGCTCAGCGCATACGCTAAAAATAGAGACAAGTAGGCATAGCAGGATTGAGAGAAATAATATGTATTGTGAATTATGCCGGAAAAATAATGTTTATTTGGTAGAAGATGAATTCCATTTTGTTTATTTGTCCAGCTTATGACCATTTAAGAAGGAAATACTTTAATGACGGTTTAATATCTTTATCATTCTGTATACAAACTTGTATCCCTAAGGAGTCATAGCAATATATTAATTATAAGAAATATGTCTTACTATATCAATTTGGCTTAACGTCTTAGACAATCTTTGACAACCTAAACGAATGGTGAATAATATACTTAGAGGTAGTAGCATCTTTTTTATATTATGCACTAATTATATGAATTATCTATGTATCCTCATGATGACCACCATATTTAACTTCTTTACAACATGGCGCACATTATATTTGCTTGTATTGTATTTTGTAATGCTGGCCGGTAGTAGTAGTAGTAGTAGTAGTAGTAGTAGTAGTTGTTGTTGTTGTTGTTGTAATATTAATATTAATAGTATACCTTAAAATGGAATCTGCACTAATGGACACAAATTAGATATATAATATCTTATTTATAAATGATCATTACAATCTATAATCATGGACAAAACTTAAACGCACAAAATAGATATACATAACACATTCAGATATAAAGAACAAGAAAGATTTATTCAATAAAGCTTTCTTTTGCATATTAGCCAACCATACATGTGATCCTATGTTAATAAAATTAATTAAATAGATGTGTTATGTATAACTCAAAATAAATATAAGGAAATATAATACTTCTACTAAACCAGCCAGAGCCTGATAAACCAGCAGAGGCACCAAAATCAGATGACATTAATGGCGTCGGTATCAGCCCACCTACTCAAGCAGAGGCCAAAGCAGCCATTAAAGCCACGAAGAGCGGCAAGGCACCTGGGATTGAAAGATGATATAAAAACACCTGCAAATAAGCTGACTAACCTCTTTAGAAAGAGATGGGAAAATGATGTCACCCCACAGGACTGGTGTAAAAGCCTCACTGACAAGGCACCAGATAAAGGTGACCTCAGCAATTGTGACAACTGGCGAGGGATAGCACTCCTTTCCATCCCTAGCAAGGTCTTCTGCTGAATTCATCTCCAAAGGATTGACACATTCATAGATGTTAAACTCAGACAGGGACAAGCAGGGTTACAAGGTTACGCTATGGAAAGGGATGTATAGATTAGATATTTGCTCTACGCAACATCATTGAACAGTATCAAGAGATGAATGTCACCTTTACTTCAACTTCATTAAGATTAAGAAGGCATTTGACAGTGTTCATCACCACAGTCTATGGACGATTCTTAGAGTCTACGGAATACCACTCAAGATAGTCAAACTCATTGGGAAGATTTACCAGCACTTCGAATGCTGTGTTATCCTTAACACTCTTACCTAGTCGTTCAAAGTGAAGTCTGGTACTAGGCAATGGTGCATCCTCTCCCCCATCCTGTTCCACATCGCAATCGAGTGAATACTGCATAAAACAACATCTGACCATGCAGAGGGATCCAGGAGACACTCTTATCACACCTTAAACTTCTGGACTTTACTGATGATCTGGCTGTAATTTCATCAAGGCATTCTCATCTTCAAGAGAACTCTTACAGACTCAGCAAGTACTGACTGTCGTGCATGTCAATACAAAGAAAATACAAGTGATGTGCACAAACGTCACAGCTACTCCTCCGATTGCCATTCATGCAGAGGCGCTTTGGACACCTACCTCGGTTGCTTAATTAGTAGCAAAAAAGAAATCTCGACCGGGTTAAATAAAACCAGAGGTGCTATATGGAAATCCAAACAATGTATCCTCTAGACAAAGAGTAGGCTTTACAACAGCAACGTAATATCAGTACTGTTGTAGGGCCCCAGTGTTGGAGAGTAGTGAAGAAAGACGAGCAAAACGTAAATTAATTTCACAAAAGTTGCCTTTGTAAAATCTGCAACATCTATTGGCCAAACAAGATCTCCAGTATATATGTGAAAAGATGGGATGTAACAACATTTCCCTGGAGATCAAGATGCGCAGGATCAAATAGCTGGGTTACGTAATGGGGATGCTCCAAGAACGGAAACCCAAGTAGGAGCCGGAAAGACACCAGCTTTTAAGCTTAAATATGGACGGCCGAAGATATATTGGCGAAGGACAGTGATGCCCAAGCTGGAAGAGATAGGACCTTCCTGGGGCGAGGCACAAACCATTGCTTAAGACCGACCTAGATGGTGGAAGTTAATTGCAATTTTATGTCCCATGCGGGATGAAGAGGACAAACTAACTAATATAATATTTATATAAACGAAAAAGTGCATATGTAATCAGATTATACTTGCCTAATGTCAATGTTGTATTCATCAAACTCCAATTTTCGTTGTTTTTTTTTATTCTCATAATGAAAGCAAGTGGATTGTTATCAATGTTGTTACGAGTCTATGCTCTTAAAATAAGTAAGAGAAAAGAGTGAAAACAACAAGCTTTGCAAAATTTAACAAATAATTTATTTCCCGAGAATACAAAGTAATAAATGAGAAAAAAGAACTCGCGGTATTCCGAATTAAATCCAAAATAATCTAAGAATTAAAGACACATGTCCTAACAATAAAAAATCCTGAATAAAAAGTCAGTTTGAATCCAAAAAGGATTAAAAATTGAAGCGAAGTGCTTATGTGTCAAATGTCTTTTGTTGAATCACAGAAATATTATTCCAGGTTTGAATTCAGTATAAATTCCAATGAATGTCTTTATCCAAGAATTTTGTCAGAACACTTTTGTATTTCCAGAGAAAATAATCACTTGATTTCAATATTTTGAAAAAAATAAAATTCAGCCCAAACTGGTCACTACATAATACAACTTAAAGTGCTAGATGCTATAGCACGACTGGTAAAATCCTCACAATCACAAGATAATATAGTTCTATGGTCTCAGGTCACAATTAGCATTTCTAAAATCAACCATTAACTAATGGAAAATAACCTTCTAGAATGATCTATTGAGCCCTATTTATTTACAACACAATAGCCTATAAAATTCACTTAAAAATCCCCAAAACTCTGACCCAAATCAATATATTTACACCTTCTTGTTTATTTGTATAATAATTATGTCAATAACTCATACACATAGAGAATAATGAAGCTAATATTAGTTGTTTACATAAAAAAAATAAAAAAGTCACTCAGGTCAAGCAGAAATAAATTCAATTTTAGACCAGGTCAAGTCCAGCAAACAATGTTACATTACAATAACACGTAAAAAATTTTAAAAAATTGAAACTAACAGACAAACAATTAAATTATATATACATAACAATGGACAAAATAATCGGAGAATGAGCTGAGTTAGTATACACTTCAAAGTGTTGCAAAGCCAATATTAAAGCCAAACATTTTTCTCTATCGTGGAATATTTTCTTTGCTTCATTTGTTAAAAAAAAGTTAGGACACTGGATGATCCACACCATTTTCGTCTTCTTGAATCAATACTGCGCCAACCCCAACATCACCTGCATCAGCAAATATTTTTGGTTCTTTTGAAATCTGGAGCTGAAGCAACAGGTGCGCTCTTTAGTGTAGTCTTTAATTTATCAGAAGCCTAATGACATTTGGCAGAACAATGAAACTTAGATTTTATACTCAACAAATTGGTCAGGGGATCAGTTATTATGGAAATATTGAAGTAACATTTCCGATAATATCCATCAATTCACAAAACTTGCATCAAATGTCTCTATTGATATTGGCTAGGAATTAAGAAATAGCACTGACCTTCACTTCTACCGGTGTAACTTAACCGTGTCGACAATATGTCGTAAACATGTAACACGCGGCAAGACTCACTTTTACTTGAATTGTCAAATCTGCACCACTGAGGCGAACAAATAATTTCCTGTTTTTTTCCAAGTGATCTTTCCAGGTATCTTTGTATACGATAACGTCATGGATGAACTCACCACAGTTATCTAGACCAGACGTCATCATTAATCTTAAACTCTGGAATGTTGAGGGAGAATTGTTCATACCAAACGCATGATTTTATATTGTTAAAGTCCATCTGGAGTTGCAAATGCCGAAATCTCTTTTGCTCTTTTCATGAGTAGAGCTTGCCAGAATCCTTTCAAAATGTCAAACTTAATGATATATTTTGCATTTCCTATTTTGTCAATGCAGTCTTTGATACTTGGTATCGGAAATGAATCCGTTTTTGTGACACTGTCCACTTTTCTGTAATCAGTACGCATAAAGGCGTATTCTGATTTCGAAACAAGAATACACGGCGAACTCCAGTTGCTTTTACTTGGCTCAATAGAATCATTCTCCAGCAAACACTGAATTTCTTTTGTCAGATATTCCTGTTTGAGAGGATTCAGCCTGTAAGGATCACAGGCGTTTATCGATCTACTATTTTAACGGCATGGTAAATTTTATTTGTTCATGTTGGAACATATGGAAACATGCGCTCATATTCACATACCAGCTGTTTTAATTCACTCTTTTCTTGTAGCTGTAGATGTGAAAGTTTCTGGTCCAGATTGTTTAATATTTCCGAAATCCGATGATTGGTTTAACCAAAGTTACTACCTTACAATTTCATGCCATTTTTTAAATGTTCGTTGTCGGACAGATACAACAAAATTGATTTAACGACTACCTGTGCTATCTTATCAATATATTCCTGTAACAGATTTATGTCGCAAGTTTGTTACTGATGTAATTTAAGTCACTTGCATTCTATTCAATTGTATGAGAACCATAGTACTTACCCTGACGAAGATTTTGAAGTATGAGCAAGAGAAACAGATCCCTATCACCAGGCTGAAAATTTCTTTCGTTTATATTTCTCTCAACTTTTAATTTCATTTTTGACCGAATAGAGTAAAGATTAGTTCCTACTAATTCTAAAGCATTTGACAATTTATATTTGAAATCAGAAACAAAGTCAAGGAGCTTAATCCCTGGATATTTGTTTGAAATAAGTTTCTCTTTTAATAACTTCAGTGGCTCATGATTTTTGAACTGATTCCGAAACAAAAACAACAGCAAAAAAAACCCCCTTCATCCCACAAGCTTCCTTTATCAAAGCTATATGACCAAGTAATATTCTTCTAAGTCTGATGATATCTTCCAACTCCCCTTGACTTTCATAATCGTAGGCTTGATACTGTTATGTGCCTGATTTATGCATAATTTGCTGGAACAATCCACGCATGAAATTTAAACCTTAATCAGGCTGGACGGATTTGGGAAGGCCAAAAAGTGTTTTAAAAAAAACCCCAAACCTTTACCAAAGTTTTTTCTATGGTTTTAGACTTAATATCCCTCAAAAGAATTGCCTTTGGAAATCTTGTTGATGCAAACATTATGGTCAACATGTATTGGTTGCCGGAGTTGGTCTTAAAGGACCGACCCCATCTATCATTATTCCGCTAAATGTATTCGTCAAATGCAGGAATAGGTTGCTGATGAGCCTTAGGTATCTTCAAATTGGGTTTCCGATCAATTTGAAATATTTTAAGTTTTTAATTGTACTTATTCACAGTAAAATAAAATGACACATTTATCGTTAGGATACGATTTTCCAATCCACTCTAGGATATCATTTTTCCAATTACCACATCATACATAATCTTTATACTGAATTCTATAGATATACCTGGTATACATTATTCTCGGTCTTAATGCATTAAGTCGTCTAAACACATATATTATGTTCTGAGCCACACGACTTGACGCATTTAACACGTATAACGGCTATCGTTATATAATATCGAATCCTTGATATGTTTTAGTACAGAATTAAATATAATTGCAATTCAAGAATTGACAAAGGACATATAGCATATCCGTCATTAATTACTTTCCGAATTAATATCGCAAAATTATCGAACAGCAAAGAAAAACAATCTACAGTACGAACCCCAAGTCCTTGTGCTTTATTATTATTTATACGTTTACTAATTTTTTGTATAATTCTTGGTAACTTATCTCTATAATTTGTACTACATTTGCATTCTTTTTTACCTATGTCGCTAAGATTTTTATCATCAACTTAAACATCTTCATCATGTAATTTTCAAAGTAAATATTTTAAACACTTAAATATTTTTAATACTAGTACATTCATATCCTTCTTTTAAGAATTAGTTTCGACATTGCTTTATTGGCATATTTCTTATTATCTAATTTGAAACATGTGGTGTACCAATGTTGATCTTAACATAGGTCTCTATGTTTGTGTTTCTAATCACATTTAGTTGTCCTTTTGTATTTTCCAGTTTAGCAGGGTTATACCTTATATATTTCTTGCTCAAACTTTGCCAACTCAACTTCGTCCCCAAGTGTCTGTCTGAATAGTACAGCTTGCAGAAATTTTTCACCTGATAGACCGAATTTCTGAACCGCGTTTTTTTTTTGTTTGTTTTTTTTGTTTTTCTTTTTTCTTTTTCTTTTTGCATTAATATACCCTTTTCTAGTTTTAATTTCCATCTCCTATACACCGCGTGTGAAAGGGCAGCATTAATTCTAAAATAACGTGTTTCGATCAATGCAGTATGTGTACCCATGAAATGTAATCCTTTCAATAATACCGATTTAAACTGATAGTTATAGGGGTACTTTTAAACTGATGTAGCAGCGGTGAGTTCGCTCAGCTTCGACCGTAAATTTAATTTAGTATTTAGGTAGGAGAAAAAGATAATATATTCCTGCTTGAGGTAAATTTCAGTGTAACACCATTTGTCCATTTGGTTTCTTTTCAAAACTAAACAAGAAGAGTAATCTACCAGGATGTATGACAATATGGTTGATATGTATAATATTGTCTTAAAGACTTCTAAATATAAAATCTGTTACTACTCTATAGTCTTAAACAAAGTAACGGAAAGAAGGAAAAACAGGTCCTGTAGAATTCATGAAACAATTTATTTCCTAGAATAGAAAGTGAAAGTACATAAGTCCAAGACAACAAAATAATCCGAATTAATTCAAATTTTCTCTTATTCTCCTGAATCTGCTGATGTACCAATATTCTTGAAAGCGTGGATGTGCCAATAGTCTTGATGTGTCACAATAATATAATTCAAAATGTCTTTGAATTAGTCATCAATAATCCCAAAGTAGTTTTTAAATTCAAAACGTCAATGAGCTTCCAATGAATAATTAACATAAATAATTCCTCTCAAGTTATAACTAAACACAACTAAACGTTATTCCATAGACTGATATCGAAATAAACGCTAAGACTTTGTTTACAAGAGTCTCTTTATATACATCCCCAAATTAACCTTTCTTGCAGTAGCATTTTCTGAAAAAATAATGGAAATTTCTAAAAGATTGAAAACAAGGTCGCTTCCAGGATCTTCTTAGTTCTTAAACAAGGTTATGTCCTGAACTCAAATTCAAGTCAACATGTTGTTAACAAATGACCATTACCTTAAGCTGCACTCTACAATCATAGACAAAAGTTAAGCACACAATATAAATATCCATAACACATCCAATTCATTTACTCGCAAACAGCTAAATTTAAACGAAAGGCAAGTAGTTGTCGCTAGTAGCCAAGAAACGCAAAGCAGGAATAGGCCTGTAACGCAAAGCAGGAATAGGCCGGTAACGCAAGGCAGGAATAGGCCGGTAACGCAAGGCAGGAATAGGCCGGTAACGCAAAGCAGGAGATAATAGCTAATGGCCATGTAACTCAAACCAGGCGGTATTCGCTAATGGCCAAGTAACGCAAGACAGGCGATCGTCAGTAATCATTTTGCTTCATGGCGAGAGCTAAATTCATAAACTAGAACAAAGCTTAGCCAATAATTCTAGTATAACAGATGTGCGTGTTGAGTCAGAGATTTATCAGTATTTCTAATGGAAATTACGTCAGAGCTTTTTAAGTATGCCTTATACCTTTAAGATTTTCATGTATCAGAAAATATTGTGTGAGATTTTGATGTTATATGAAAGCGTTTCGCTGACAATGGCAGCAGAGTAGTGTGCTAGATAAGTTATAATGTAGAATACAAATGAAAATTACAAATTGCATCTGGACCGCAGGTCGAAGAGAGGGTGCAAAATCATTGTCAAGTTTTCTGCGGACATTATTCGAAAAAAAAGCTTGTATTACCTTTTAATTTTCTTAATTATTGATTTTGATGATACTGGAATTGGATGACTATCTAGTGTGGGAGCTGATTTCTCGAAATTCACACAATAAAAGGGTGAAATCGAGCCACAACAGCATTTGGTAGCCCGAAACATGCATCAGTTCGTGTTGTATGTTATATGCTATTAGAAAGGGCAACCATGTTTTGCAAAGACATAACTCTATTTAACTAAAAGGAATGTTCATAAAGAATTGCGATTAAAGTAAAATTGTTGATGATAAACAGAACTTAATTGCCTGTAATGTACACCGAAGAGAAATGAATGTATACCTAGCACTAGTTCCACGAAAGCTGTGTCCTTGTATGTGTTATCATTTCGATTTAGAGGCAACCATGAAAGATGCCTAGTGAACTTTTAAATATGCTCTACACCGTAACTTTTCTTTCCAACCTATACAAAATCTGTATTATTATGATCTGTATCGGAAATATAACAATTACCATCATTAGAATGTGCATGACACATGAACCACATTTTTACATACCGTTTGAGACCTTTTGAATACAGTTATGAGATCTATCAGCCAGAGACATGGTCCTAAAAAAAGTCTTTTGAAGGCAAGATAAGGCCTCGTCCGGAAAATGCAAGAATAACTGTCATTAACTGCATGTCTTTCAGAGTGAACTTGCTTCCAAACAGTGTATCCATTAATAGATAGTACTGAGTTTCATATTTTACTTTTTACATGTGGACCACTGCGTATATTTTTGTCTATGCCCAATTCTAACAAAGTATTAGTATTTTCGTTAAACCTTTCTGTCTTCGTCAGCAATGGGTAGATTACTAAACGTACATTGCTTTCTAAGTGAACCGCTGGTGCAAAATCATCTAGAATCTGAAACAATGAGTCTGAATCCAGGTTATAGTCATGAATAAGTCCAGCCTGTATACGTAATAGAAAACATGTAATGGAGATAGGGACCTCCTGATGTATATATACATCTATCAATCACGTACAAAGATTAAAACACATTACGCTATCACCCTCATTTACTTCAGAGTAAACCTTGTTAGGCATGATCATCAAGTTCTGCAATGAAAGTTTATTTACCGAATAGAAATTAAATAATTCTTATCAAAGTTTACGTAGAAAATAAACTGTTAAATTCTAGTCATATTTTGATTCTTCTTGGCTCATTTCAGCAAAGACTACATATCTAACTGTCAGTTACACTTCAACAATTATTTGTACCCTAGACTTTCATTTTACATATTCAAGCAAAATTTGTTCCATTCCCTTTCCATTGTCACTCATTCTGAAGGATTTATCGAGCAACACTATATACATGTGCACACACTAAATTATCAACAGACAGACAGACAATATGCTCTAAAGAATGTATTTAATTAGTAAAATATATATGCACTGTATCTATAGTGTATCGATGTATGCATGTAGGTAGATAGGTAGGTAGGTACATATATGTCATTGTCTTGATACGTGTCGGTAAACATACATGTAAACATTAATTCAAAAATCTGCTCCCCCGCACTCCCCCTACCCCCGCCCTGATAGATAGAGAATCGAGAGAAGAGAGATAATACACTCCTCTAATATGCTTTCCACGCTGCAAGGAGCGTTGTTTTGTCTGTCTAATTGTAAGAATTTATTTATATAAATATCCGTATAGTTAATTTGCAGGCCCGTTAAAGTGAACCCTAGATGTTTGCTCCATCCTTCCTCTGGAATATCTTCCAAGTTTATACGATACTTCTTTATAGCAAAGGTTTGGTGTCCACGATAATACTTTCTCGTGGCTTTTTTGTTGTCCTTTCTGTCTGTCATTATTACGAAAATTTTATAATTTTCATCGGCTTGGAGAGACCCAAACAATTTCAGGCTTAGCTCATGTTAACAAGATCAATGAAAAGCTCAGAGAGCAGGGAAGAATAAAAGATGACGAGTCACAGAATTGACCAATCAAAGTACGTTTCATTCAGCATTACAATTTACACAATGAACGTTTCTATGAGCAAAAACATCGTGTCTTTCAATAAAAAAAACAGTAAGAAGGAAAAAGTCCAGATGGCTAACTCCTATTGCGTCATTTAATGTTTCCTGGGATAATAAAGCTAGCTTGACAAAAACTGGTGTTGGTTCAAGATACCAGAAAAGCTTATCTTGATTTGCATAAGCGGTCCGGACATAATAGTAGTATACTAATAGGCTGATTCTAAACCAAAAACAGATTCTGGACCAGAATTCCAAGGGTCTGCTGGATTAACTTTTTTAGTGATAAAATATTTTTTTTTTCTTCAGTATAGTAATAGGCTGATCCTAAACTAAATGCGGATTCTAGATCAGAGACCCCCACCCCTTCCCAAAATTGGAAAGATGATCTACTACTGTTGTAACCATATTTTATGATAATCTTTTTCGTACCTGCTGACTCTCATTGGTAAGATATCTGTTAACATACTGTCGATAATACGAAACTCGCGTATTAAATCGTCCATATCGTATTTTACACCTCGCAAGTAAGATCGTATCTGATCAAGTAATTTTTTGTAAGTGATACTTGCTGTTTTACAAGAATTTTTTTGTTTCAAGTTTAGGTTCAATTATTTTTACAAGTGTTGAAAGAGAGACACCGACACCAGATATTATTAACAAAAACGGATTTAATAATGCTCCACTTGAGATTATATCAGAGCTGGTCATTAACAATGGCAAATATGATATTACTCGAAGTATTCTACGGTAGTATTTATAACATTCTTTTACACACCAGAGGTTTTTGTGATAAAATTTATAATATTGCATTAGTGCGTCAACATCTTGTTTTGGAATTTCTTCTGAAATGTGGTTGAAATCGATTATATGTTTTTTCATTATACAATACTTTATACAAGGACAAAAGTTTTGGCACCAGCAATTGAATCAAGAAACTCACGGAACTTATTATTATTAGGATTAGCTATAAAATCTCTGTATTTGTCATAAACATCTGACGAAGTATCCTTATATCGTTCATCTGTTATCTTTAACCAATCGTATGAGTCAAAAGTATTTTCTACTTCATGTTCATACAAATCTGTTTCATTCACCAAATTACTGTAATCGCTTTCTGTTTTATCAATATACCCTAATACCAAGCTTATTTGATCTAACGTGAAATTTTTGAGAACAAGATGTTGTCTGATAATTGCATATGCGACCACGAAATTTGCTAGCATTAATTTTTTAAGAGATTTTAATTCAATTGTTAATCAGACCAATAGCAGAAGCTATTTTTAACATTAATTTTTCATATGGTTTTGTGAGTATTTTCTCGATTTCATTGTAATAATTTGGTAATAACAATTGTTTAGAGCGCTGGATTGATGCAAATGGAATATCATCTTCTTCACTTATGTCGTAATAAGAATTAATTTTAAATTCCAAATTTGTTTGATCGACTTTATCAAAAAACTTTTCTCGCTCAATATCATTCAGATCACTAATTTCATCGTTAAAATCTTTGATTATTTTTAGAGACTTATCAACAATAATCGGCTCAAATTCTGGGTCTTTTTTGCGTATCATTGGCAAAATTGCGTTTGAGTACGCTTTAATAAGTAAATCTATATCTGGTGTCATAGTAACGATTTTAATTAAGGTTTCTTTATCGTGGTAGTACATACCGAGATGCTTAAAAATGTTTCGTTTTGAAAAACTACTAAATAACTTCCTGTTTCTTTTTATTCCTATTATCCTAGATTCTGATAGTTTGTCGAGACGATCATAGGTATCGTTCATTTTTTTTCCACCTGCGTTACTCGTGCTTTTAATAAACCTGATAGCATTATCAAATTTATATTTCCAGAATCAAGCTCGAGCAATATTTTTTTTAACAGGATTTCAACTTGTTTTTGTTCTTCCAAACAATCATCAGGGTGACAGTATCCGCTTATAATATCAAAGTTTCCTAATGCTTCTCACAATTGTGGTCTTCGCATATGTATAACACGAGCAAAATTTTTTTCTCCTTCTAACAATGGAGAATTTATCATTGGAAGTATAAAATTTTTCATAGTATTTATCGCACGTGCCGCTAATGATACGTCCTTAACATATTTTTCTGGGTTAAAAACATTATCATAAAATTCCCTCGCAACAGTTATAGTTGGTGGTTCCGACATTATTTTATAGCATTCGATTAAATTTGATCACAGTGATCATACCTGATCATCGAGTGTATATATCTGAAATGCTGTTAGTCCCGGAAACGGATGTTCAGCAGCTAAAACATTGACTCGAAAATATAAGTACTTGTTAACAATATTTTCTGTCGGGACTGTAAAATATTGTGCTGTTGAAATATACGTATTTACTGCACTATATAATGTTGTCCAGTCGATATCATTGTTTGATCCTTCCAATTGCCAATTATAAATTCGACCAACACTAGAGTTTAATCGACCTCGCAAATGAAATTGCCAAATAGCAACTGCAGTAGGACATTTAATTTTAATCCAAAAATTTTCAACTTGTCCATCGGTCGTCCACTCATGTCTATCAGAGAAAGCGTAATAAGGATAATTTTCAGGATAATATGCTGATGCGCTTACCTCAAACCCGGCTCGGTTGTCAGTTGCTTTATAAAGTGTTGGAATATATCCAACATTGTTTTTAGTCCGTTTTATACCACTAGACAGACTATCAACATAAGCTTTATTTGTCAGATCATTAAGGCTAATTGGAACATATGTAGTAGTTATTTTTTTGTCTCTCATGTTTATATTACCTGACATTGGTCCACCAGATTTCTTAAAATATGGAGTAAGTTCTTCCTTTAACTGAGCATAACTAATAGCATCAGCATCAGCTTGTGGTGAGGTTGTTGGTAGTCCAGTTATTTTTGAGTTATTACTCATTGTAAGGTTACCTGTCATTGTGTCACCAGCTTTGTTAAGTTTATTATCGTCAACAAATTTTAGTTGTGCATAACTTACAGCTTGTGTTTGATTTAAGTTTTCTGGCGGATATGCAGTCTCTAAATTTATAATTTTTTTACTCGACATGTTAATATTACCTATAACCGTTCCACCGATTTTATCAAGTTTGTTATCATCCACATACCTCAACTGTGAATAACTTACCGCTTGTGTATGATTTAAGTTTGCTGGTGGATACCCGGTCTCCAAATTTTTTTTTTTTTCCTGACATATCTAAGTTACCGCTTAAAGTTCCGCCTGTCAGTGACAACTTAATATCGTCGACGGATTTTAGTTGTGTATAACTCACTGCTTGAGTTTGATTTAAGTTAGCTGGTGGATATCCAGTCTCTAAATTTATAATTTTTTTCCCTGACATATCTAAGTTACAGCTTAAAGTTCCGCCGATTTTATCAAGCTTATTATCATCAACATACTTCAACTATAAGTAACTTACCGCTTGAGTTTGATTTAAGTTTGCTGGTGGATATCCAGTCTCTAAATTTATAATTTTTTTCCTGACATATCTAAGTTGCCACTTAAAGTTCCGCCAGATTTATCTAGTTTATTACCGTCGACGGATTTTAGTTGTTTATAACTAACAGCTTGTGTATCAACAACATTTATTGGCGGATAATATGTTTCTAAACCTAGTACTCGTTGATTTGACATAGACAGGTTTCCTGTCATTGTGTCGACGGATTTTTTTAGATAGCCCGATAAATCAACAGTTCCGTTTGTTATTGTAGCCGATGAATCCCCTAATGTTGTTCCAAATTTTGTATAATGGCTCATTATTTATTTAATATAACATAAAATGTATAACAACAATGGCAAAGTTAACGACAACGTCGTCACCGATATTAAATTCTGATACAGAGCGGCTGGTGAAACATAAACATAAACATAACAATGAACTTCCAGATTGTCATTATCTTATTGTTGGACGAACTGGATCGGGAAAAACAAATTTGCTTATGAATTTACTGCTGGGCGATAATTTTAATTACGAACGAGTTTATATTTATACAATTAATCCACAACAAGATAAGTACGAGCTACTTAATGAATATAATGACAAACTTCGTGATGATCGTGATGCTGGTGAAGATTTTTTTATTATCAAACAACCAGAAGATCTTATTCCAGTTAATCAGCTTGATTCGTCCGAGCATAAGATAGTAGTTTTTGACAATATTCAACTAAATAATATAGAAATGAATAAAATAAGATCATATTTTTCACTGTCACGTAATAAGAAATGTAATTCTGTTTATTTAGCCCAAGGTTTTTACAACGTCGACACATTTATCAGACGAAATACTGGTTGTTTTATATTATATCCGGGACTGGACAATGTTGACGTTAGAAATATCGCAAACGAGCAATGTGGCGATGTGACAAAAGATAAATTTATTGAATTATATCATAAGGCGACAGCGGATAAATATAACTTTTTCTTGTTTGATAAATTAACACATGATCCAACTAAAATGTTTCGTTGTTGTATTGAAAATTATATGCAGTAAGTTTTTGTTTTATATAAAATTTATATATAATAAAATGGACAAACGAGCAAAATACAGAAAACATATAGAAGATCTAAAAAACTTGCTCAATCTCAAGCAGCATTTAAGGAGCGAGTACAGCAAGCACGACGTAGACAAATAACTGCTGCAGAAACAGCAGCGACAGTTCTCAAACCAGTTACTGAGGCACTACTTGGAAAACAACCTGAAACTAAGCCGCTGCCTGAAGAAGAACTTAAGCTACTATAGGAAAAAGGTTTAGTTGGTATTTTTAAAGAACAACAAGAAGCAGCTGCCGCAAAAATTATTGGTAGATCTGACGAGGAGAAAAAAAAGATTAGCTGAGGCACTTGTAGCAAATATTGCTGATCCTGTTGCTAAACGAAATGAACTAAATCGAGTGTTGAATAATCCACTTGAACTTGAAAGAAGATTAGCAGAAGTAACATCAGTTGATCCAATTGGAAGAAAGTTAGAAGAAGAAGCTCTTAGAAAAGAAAGAAAAGAAGAATTTGAACTTGATATAAGAAATATATCTGATAGAATAAAAAAATCTGAATATGATGATTTTAATGAAGAATATGGGTACAAAAATGTTAGATTACATCATATTAAAAAGATAAATTTAAGGCCGATGAAAAATTAGAAAAACTAATAGAAATAAAAAATAAAGGTCAAGGTGAAGATAATATCAGAAATATAACAGTAAAAAATGAAAACTACAAGCAAAATATTACATTATATCGACACGCAATTATTGCTGGACTTTATGAGCAAGTTATTAATAATATAGCAAAATTAAACAAAAAAAAAAAAATAAAAGTGATACTCAACTTAGTGCTATAGATACTGAAGCAAAATTTTATGATGAGGAAAGAATAGATTATGGAAAAAGGTGTTAGCCGAAGGTAAGAGAATAACGGAAGAAGAAGCTCTAAAACGATCACTTGAAAAACCGCTAGTAACTGGAACAGGTGTAAAAATATTTGCATCAACTGCTGAAATGATAGGCAGATTAATGCTGCTGATATCATCAAAGGAAGCTGGAAATGTTGGTACTGAAATTGATAATGAAATTATTGATATACTTGATCATTTAAGATCGGAAAATTTATTAACATCTGACGAATACGAATCTTTACACCTTGATTTGATATAAATCAAGGCGATTTAATATAAATCGCAAAAACCTAATTTTGTAAATGTTGATTTTGCAAATGTTAATTTTATAAATGTTAATTTTGTAAATGTCAATTTTGTAAAATGTTATATATGTAAATGTCAACAACATTATTACTAGACTCTAGTACAGCTAACGCGTTAGCTAACGCGACAGCTAACGCGAAAGATAGCGCAAATTTTTCAGTAAATTATATTCCACTGGTGCAACTTGATACTGAAAAACAGTATGAAATTGGACTAATATCTTGTACATGTCCATGGCTAACGTAAAAACTGGGGTAAACGATGAATTTAGGTTTACTTTAACTTCAAACTGACGTAAATACAATACTGATAAATTGCTCCATTGCGTCTGGATCTTACTCAGCTCAGGGTAGTAAAGGACAAACGATATATAGTTTTTCGCCAGATGTTCCACCGGGATCGCTCATGCAAATTAGTCCGCGGCAAGTTATTTATTATCCGCTAAATGTTGAAAATCAAATAACGAGTATAAATATGCAGTTGACAGATCAATCTGGACGACAGCTGGATTTGAATAACGAGGTTGTTACTTACTATTTGCACTTACGCGCACAATAGTAAACATATTTATAATGCAATAAAATTATGCAACCTCAGATATAATGAAACAAAAAAAATTTTACCGAAGAAAAATAGTTGGTGGATTTTTGGGAAATATATTTACTAAAATTATTGAAAATGTTCCGGGAATCGCGCATAAAGTTGCACCAATTGCACTAGAGGCATCAAAAGCTTTTGCAACTGGAGCTGCATCTGCTGCTGGAACTGCGGTGGGACAAAAGGTTGCTGATAAACTTACTCAGAAAAATACAAATAATTTTCCTGGCGATCCACCCACAATCAAACAGGTTATATCAGAAATCGCTCCAACAAAAGAAACTCAACGTGCTATGATAACAAGAACAAAAAAATATTTTATCACCAAAGGGCGAGCAGATTATACAAAAATTAAGATCTAAAGTAACAACACCAATTACATAGTAATTGGCTAATTTTATGTAATCTAATAAATAAAAAATGTCTGTCAAAAATTATCTCGATTTAACAGAAACTTATGACAAAGACAACACCGTAACCGTAACAGAATTTGAATATATTGAGTATCTCGACGAAAATTCTAAGGAACCAAATAAAACCGGTGTCAGAACATTTAATACCCGAGATGAAGATGTGTTTTTATTACCTCACAAGGCAATGTTGGAAGTTCGTAGCCAGATTATGACAATAGCTAATGTACCTGTTGCAATTGCAGCTAACACAGAAGTAGCTCTTATAAATGATGGCTGGTGTTTATTTAAAAGTGCCAGATATCAGCTGGCCAATCAAACTGTTGAGGATATTTCAAGTCACTTACAAGTTGCAAGTACAATCTTAAATATTATTTCGTTTTCCGATGATTACTCCAGATCGACTGCAACTAATATGATGTGGTTTAAAGATACCGGAAGTGGGGGTCTGGTTTTTTGGCATCGTCTGAATTTTCAACCGGAGATCCACCTCTTTTAGTGGCTGGGGCTGATGCCGCTGCAAATGTTGTAACTGTAAGAGATTTTCTTATTGTTAATGCTGCTGCGCTAGGTCTAGTTGAACCAGGTGCAGACGCTGGTGATGCAGCTACAAGAGTTTCACTTACTGCTACTTGCAATAATCTTAGTATAACACCACCAGGTGCTGCTGCAACCGGCATTGATATGTTGAATTTGATTAATAACTCATTTCCTATCGTCAGAAAAAATATACGTTACAATGAAGGTTATACCAGAAGAAAGGCACTTGCAGCAGGATCACGTCAGATTACAATGATGCTGCCATTAAGTACAATATTTGGCTTTTGTCGCGACTACAATAAAGTATTTCGTGGAGTTAAACATACACTTATTTTAGATCGATCAGAACAAAATGATTGTTTATTCAGAGCTGGTGGAGCTGACGTACAGTTCATCATAAATAAACTTGCGCTGTGGATGCCACGAATAACACCATCAATCACTAAAATGTCAGAATTAAATAATACACTTGATAAACTCTCAAGCAGAATTAATTTTCAGCAACATAAAATATATCAAACAGCTGTTCCAAATACCACCGACTACACATGGCGAATTACAACAACATCAAGTGAACAACTGCCGAGGCAATTATTTATTGTATTTCAACGGCAAGCGCGACGTGGCAACCAACAACAAAATAACGCAATATTTGATAATGCCGATGTTAGATGAATACATGCTAGACTAAATTCAAAGCAATACCCAGAACGAGCAATAGAATGTAATTTTGCAGATGACGCTAATAAAAGTATTACTAGACCTTACATGTACCTGCTCGACGCAGTGCAAAAATATCAGGACGTTGGAGACGGATCTCAGATATCAGTAGAGGAATTTCGTACACTTTATCCGATATTTTATTTTGATGTTAGTAAACATAGCGAGCGAGCTGTCGACAGCACAGCTGATATTGAAATTACCTGGACACTTGGGGCAGTTCCAGTAGCGCAGTTGTACGTGTACGCGTTAGTGATCAGCGACAGATTTATTACAATTGACTCTGTCGGAGGTAAAATGACGATAGAAGTTTGAAAAACTTTGAGTTTAATCTGTAATCTGTATATAATGACAAAATATATTGTAAAAGAAATACATTTGACTGATGGCCAAGTTAAAAAATTATCAGCTGCTGTTACAAAGCAGAGGCAGGTATCATTAAAAATCAACCCTAACACCCAAGCAAGTACTTTAACAAAATTAATGTTAACCAAAAAACAAATAAATAAGTATAACCTTGGCAAACCTTTTGTTTTAAATTTAAGTGCCACACAAATAACAGCAATGTCAAAAGGTGGCTTCTTCGGTCCGGCACTATCGGTAATGGCCAGAACGTTAATACCTAAAATTTTGCCGGTGTTAGGCACATTAGGATTAGCGGCGGCGTCTGGAGCAGTATCTGGCGCAACGAAAAAGGCAGTTGAGGGCCGTGGTATTGTTGGCAGTGGTATTGTTGGCAATGGTATAAAAAAAAATTTTGTTTAACTATTTTGTTTAACTTTTTAGTTTAACGTTTTGTTTAACTTTTCAGTTTAATGTTTTGTTTAACTTTCTAGTTTAATGTTTTGTTTAACTTTTTCGTTTAATGTTTCGTTTCGTTTAATGTTTCGTTTAATTTTATGTGACTGATAAATATAATGCCTCGACGAAGAAAAACAACAACGAAAAAAAAAGACGCCGCGACGTCGAAGAACAACCAAAGGAGGATTTATTCCAATAGCTCCACTTTTAGCCGGACTAGCGGGAAGTCTACTGCCAAATCTGCCGGGAATAGGACGGGGACTAACATTGCCGGGCACGAGACGTTAAAAACGTCTGCGTTAAGTAACTTTGATATACTTGATAAGCTAAAACAAATAAAAAATTTCCACGGAGTTTATTCTAAAGATGAACTTGCTGGGAAAATCACTTGTAATTTTCTGGGTGGTTCCTGCGTGATAAATATACAAGATTTCGATGACGGATCTGGCACGCATTGGGTAGCAGTTTATGATAACAATTACTTTGATTCATTTGGACTTCCACCAAGTGACGTAATAAAAAAATATATTTCTCAAAAATATAAAGTAATTAATTACTCGTCCAATCAACTTCAACCTATTGGAACATCAGCTTATGGATATTATTGCATGATGTTCATTAAACAGATGAATAAAAATCTAGATTTTTTAAAATTTATTTTACAATTTGACAAGCATCCTTCTCACGCCAATGATGAGATTGCACAAAATTATAAATAATTTTGCCAATTTTCCTAATTTTATCTAAATTACAAATATATAATGTCAACATATTGTCTCAAATGTAAAACTGAAACAGAAAATATCAATGAAACAACAGAAAAAACAAAGAACAACAGGATGATGCTGAAAAGTATTTGAGCAATTTGTGGGGAAAAAAAAGTATGTTTTTAAAGAAATTGTCCGGAGCCGGCTGTACTGACGTTGTCAGGGACGTTATTTTAGTAGACGACTGAAAGTTATAAATCTGAAAACAAATATTATTATAAATCTGAAAATAAATATTATAAATCTGAAAATATATAATGATATGCAAGTGCGACTCCGATAGAGATTTATGTCTCGAGCAAAATAAAATTGTCACATATTGCCAACAATGTAACAACAGAGAAATAATTGGAACAGATATAGATATACATAAAGTAATTGGCAAATTACCGAAACCAAAAGGCGGTTGGACATTGCCAGGCCGTAAATACACCGGACCTTATAATCCGCTTGATAAACAACTAGATGAAAATGATAATCCACTGCCAGGACAGGAACCTTACAATCAAGTTGATGGAATAACAATGCGCCATGATATCTGCTACCGTGATACTGAACTTCCAGACAGCGACCAAAATAAACACAGCTGCGATAAAGTAATGTTAGACGAACTTCGTGAAATGGAACCAACAAATATGCGAGAACGATTTGATAGAAAGTTGGTGCAGGGTTTTATTGGAGCAAAATATAAACTTGGATTCGGAGAGTCTGGGCTTGGAAAGCCTTGTCTCGGAAAGGAATTGTATGATGATCTGGCAGCTGAATCACACAAACCAAAACAAAAAAGTTTCCGCGACGTAAAGTTGTCGCAAATGCCGTTGACGATATCTGGGCGATAGACTTAGTTGATGTGTCAAATCTTGCTGAATTTAATGATAACAGAAGATATCTTTTTAATGTTATATATATCTTTAGTAAATATGCTTTTAGTGTGCCAGTTTCAGACAAGACAGGAACGTCCATAACTGATGCGCTAAAACAAATAATAACAACTGCAGAAAGAAAACCAAACAGAATCTGGACTGATCACGAAGCAGAATTTTTTAATAAAAAGTTGGAGCAGTTTTTGCTCCAAAATAACATCAAAAAATATGTTACAGGAAGTGAAGGTAAAAGCGTTGTCGTCGAGCGATTTAATCGTACACTAAACAAAAAAAATCCATAAGTACTTATGAGCTAAAAATATGAGTAAATATATTGATAATTTACAAAACATTGTTGACGAATATAATAACACGAAACACCGAACGATTAAAATGTCGCCAAACGACGCGATTTCAAATCCAATATTAGCAAACGAAAACATGTACCGACGACACAAATTTAAAGTTGGCGATAAAGTTAGAATTTCTTTGACGAAAAAAATATTTGAAAAAGGTTATACTCATAACTGGAGCGAAGAAGTATTTGTTGTTGATAAAGTACTTTTAACAATACCTGTAACATATGCGCTAAAAGATTTATTGGGTGAGCCTATAACCGGTAGTTTTTACGAGCAGGAACTTCAGAAAACTTCCCAAGACGTATTTGTTATTGAAAAAGTTATCCGAAAGCCCGGTGATAAAAGTTTAGTTAAGTGGAGAGGATACAGCGATAAATTTAATAGCTGGGTGCCAACTCGGTCGATACAAACTTAGAAATAATGTTATTATAAATTTGTTCGTATTTCACAAGTACAGATTTACATTTGATAGTTTTACATAACGAAATTAAATATAATTTTCTTGTATTATCAACTGGCATTAAATTAAATATTTTAACAAAAATAAAATCATATTTTATATTTCTTTGATGACCAGTTATTTTCAGATTTAAAAAAGGTTTGATAAGCTGCCAAAATATTTGTTGTTCGGCAACAGTAAAATTAAATTTTATTATTTTTTTTAGCAATGTGATACTTAACATTATAACGTCCAGTTGTCGGTCTGCTGTAATTTTTTCTGTCAGCGACGGCGACTACTTCATCGTCGGACTCGTTGTTGTACAAAAGATCATCTTCGCTATAACCAGCAGATTTGTCGTTAGTGATTGGTAAAATTGAAAAAATCTCAAGAGATTTTCTAGGGAATTTTGTGGCGATATAATCTTCTGAATATATATCAGCAAGTCTTTTCATCAAGTTCATATTATAATATCCTTTTATCTAATGTATAATAATAATGGCCAGCGAAACGAAATCTCTGGAAATTCCCACTGGAATTTCTAAGGTTAAATATCATCAAAAAGTTAATATATTAAATTACAGAGAATTAGCTGAGGCAGTTCAAAAATGTTTGTCGGGTTATAGTGCTTGTTCTGTTGGCGTTATTGTAATGCAGGGCGAAAAAGATAAAATTCTCCTAACAGCAGCAGAAAAAAATAAACTTAATGATAGTGCTTTTATAACATTAAAATTTGATCGCACTGATGTTTTGATGTTTGCCCACAGCTGTCTTACTAAGACAGAATTACGAAATATAATTAATCATCATATCTGAAACTAAATCTATCAAATGTTGACATTGACGTTGCCGATTTGTGTACGCCGTCAGCTACATCTTTTATTCTAGCTGAATTAATCTTATGATATTTTGCAGCAGCTGTGATAGATTTAAATTTTATTTCTTCTTCAGTCTCCAGATTTACTGAAACAATTGATCTTTTGGGATTTTTAAAATTATTCCCACCACCTATCCCTCGTCTAGTGTTTTCTTGAGATGTAACTAGATCTAAATTTTCAATGCGATTATCGGATTTAATTTTGTTAATATGATCGATAACTAAATTATTTGGAATTGTGTTATTAAAAGTTTCATAAATAAACCTAGTTGATTTACAATTAATAAAATCTGTTTTAATTCCTCTAACTTTTATAAGTAAATAACCATCTTTATCTAAATTTCCAACAACTGTTTTAGTTTTTTTTTTATGTCGAATAATTCCTTTATCATTAGCCTCATATAAATCAAATACTGGGTGAGGTTGAAATTTGTTTTGTAAAGCTAAATTTTCAATATTGTCATCAGTAATCGAATTATTTACCCTATAAACTCGCTGACCTTCTGGAATGTCCTCGCAAAACAAACTATAAATAAAATCTTTTCTGAACATTTCGGTGATATCTGTATCATCACCTTTTACACTAATTATCATACCAGCTGGTGTTGGTTTTCCTATAGATGTTTTAGATTTTATAAAATAACCGAACCAAGTGCATTTCCAGCATGTAAGTTGTACATTGGGTGAACATGATAAGTTTCTTGCTCTTCCGCTGTCATTCTGATATATCTCAAAATTTCTGTCATTATACTATAGGGATTTTATATCTCTAATTGAAAAATAAGTTTAAAAAATCAATTAAATATAAAAATACTATATATAATGTTAAAATTGCGCGATATTGCTAAAAAGAGCATTATCAAAACAAAAAATTGCTACAGCATTCTCAGGATATGACAACAGTTACAAATTTGATGATCAAAATGTTTTAGCAAATTTTAACTCTACAAATTTATATCATCTTTTACAACCTGTTGTATCTAAGGAACTTACAGCTCACAAAAGTATCAAACTAATATTTCAGTATAATACGATTTTATCAAAATTACACGCAATTTAGAAAGATATACTTGATATAATCTTTGAAAATACAAGTTTCGACAGCGAAATTTCAGAACCATATCTAACAGCTAAATCACGAAAAATATTAACTGGAACAAATATTGCCGCAGTCGCCGCTGAAATACACCAAGAAATAAATAAAAAAATTGGAGGAATTTACTTCATCTGGGTCAGGTTGGAAATTTGAAATGATAAAGAAAGTTTTAATTCATACGGAAAAATATAACGTACTTCGAGGTAGCTCTTATGTTGATCCTCAAAAAAAATTAAAAACAAAAAATGCTGTATAAATGTCAAAAACAACGACGATCAATGTTTTCGTTGGTCAATTTTGTCTGAGAGACATCCACAGAGTGACCACAGTGACCGAATTGAAAAGTATTTGCCATACAAAGACGAACTAAATTTTAACAGAATAACTTTTTCCAGTGTCAGAAAATCAGATACAAAAGTTTGAAAAACAAAATAATATTTCAGTAAATGTTTTCGGACTAGATGAACGAGAAAATGTTTACCCAAGGTATATTTCAGAGACTGCTACACAAAAGACAATAAATTTATTATTTTATCGAGGACATAACGTTTGGATAAAAATCTTTAACGGCTTAGTTGGCGGACAGTATAATAAAAATAGAAAAAAGAAATATTTCTGTTACAGATGTTTGCAGGGTTTTTCTAAGAATGAGAAACTACAGGAACATATTAAATACTGTATCAACGTTCAAAGAATAACTATGCCTGGCGAAAAAGAAAAAGTCTTAAAATTTAAAAATTACGATCATAAGCTAAATATACCTTTCGTTATGTATGCCGATTTCGAGTGCCTACTCGTTCCAGTGGCTGGCGCTGAAAATAATCCTAATAAATCGAGTACAAGAAAAATACAGCAACATGTTCCTTGTGGGGTAGCTTATAAAGTAGTTTGTTGCGTCGACGATAAGTTTTTGTGTCCGATTAAGTTATATAGATGTAAAGATAGTGAATCTGAAAGTCCGGCGGTACGGTTACTAAAAAATCTGATAGATGATGTTAATAAAATTTCTAACAAATTATTTAAGACAGCGCCAATGAAAATAACGTCTAAACAACAACTTGAATTTAATGAAGCGGTTAATTGTCATATTTGCGAGAAGTTATTGGTAGACTCAAACGGAGTCTGTGATAAAGTGCGCGATCATTGTTATTTAACTGGCCAGTATCGTATTGCAATTTAAAATTTCATGCACCAAAGTTTATTCCTGTATTTTTACATAACTTTCGCGGCTATGACAGTCATATCATTGTAGAAGCTTTTGGTAATGAGGAAATTAAATCTAAACTAAAACTAAATAATAAGATCAAATGTATTCCAAATAATTTTGAAAAGTATATGTCAGTTACTCTCGGAAAATTACGTTTTATTGACAGTCTGCAATTTATGGCAGCTCCGCTAGATGAGCTCGTAAAAGGTTGTAGCACTTATAATAATCTGCGAAGTTGCTTTAGTGATAAATTTAATCTACTGACAAGAAAAGGTATCTTTCCGTATGAGTATGTCGACGACTGGAGCAGATTTGATGAAACTTCTCTTCCTAACAAAGATAAATTTTACTCGCAGCTCAAAAATGAAGATGTGTCAGACGATGAATATAAATATGGACAAAATATTTGGAATAAATTTAGTTGTAAAACATTTGATGATTATCATGATATATATTTGAAAACAGATGTTTTATTACTAGCAGATGTTTTTAAAAGTTTTCGTCGAGTAAGCTACAGCAATTATGGACTAGATCCCTGCTGGTATTATTCTGCTCCCGGACTGTCGTGGGACGCTCTACTAAAAACAAGCAATATAGAACTGGATCTCTTAAAAGACGTCGATATGTTTAATTTTATTGAAAAAGGTATCAGAGGCGATATTAGTGTTATAACAAAAAAAAATATGCAGTAGCTAATAATAAATATCTAAAAAATTATGATAAAAATCTCCCGTCGAGTTATATTATTTATCTAGACTGCGTCAATTTGTATGGTTGGGCCATGTCAGTGCCAATGCCGTGCGGTGGATTTCATTGGATATCTCCAGATCAATTTCTTAAAGAAACTGAAAAAGATTTACCTAAAAAAATTGACAATAATTTTTCCGATGTCAGTTATTTTGTTGAAGTTGTTCTAGATTACCCTAGTTCGTTGCATGATCTACACAACGACTACCCATTTTGTGCAGAGTCGATGATGATAGATTACAGTTTACTATCACCCGAGCAACGGGCCATGACAACAGCAAAAATTCGATCGTTAATAAGTTAGTTGCAAATTTGCTAAATAAAAGAAACTACGTTATAGATTACAAAAATTTAAAGCAAGCAGTAGATGCTGGACTAATTCTGAGAAAAGTCCATCGTGTGCTAAACTTTAATAAGTTGAGGTGGATGTCAAATTATATTGACTTAAATACCAAACGTCGTGCTGTGGTTAAGACCGACTTTGAGAAAAACTTTTTCAAATTAATGAATAACTCGGTGTTTGGTAAGACAATGGAAAACATTAGAAAAAAAGTTTCTATCAAAATTGTAAATGATATAAGTCGCAGAAATAAATTAGTTAATGATGACGGTTTTGTCAGTATGAAAATATTTAATGAAAATCTTGTTGCAATGCAACGACGAAAGACAAATTTAAAGTTAAATAAACCGATTTATGTTGGTGCAGCTGTACTTGATATATCAAAGTGGCTAATGTACGACTTTAACTATAATTTTACTAAAAAGCAGTGGCCAGATACAGAGTTGCTATTTACCGATACAGATTCACTAGTTTATAATATAAAATGCGAAAATGTCTATGAGGATATTTACAAGCGCCGTGATCTATTTGATTTATCAGATTATCCGACTGGTAGTGGATTTAATGATAATACGAATAAAAAAGTTATTGGTAAAATGAAAGATGAGTTTATGTTTCTGCCGGTGAGAGAGTTTGTCGGGTTAAGGAGCAAGGTGTATGCTGTGATATTAGATGATAATAAACTGACAAAGAAAGCGAAAGGTATCCCTCACGGATATGTGAAAAAGATGATGAATTTTAATGATTTTAAAACCGCTCTAAACAATAATGTCAGTTTTATTAAGACAAATGTCATTAGAACGAATCTTCATAAGCTCGAGACAGATACAATAATAAAACGTGGACTTAGCAATTTTGATGATAAAAGATATTGTAAAGACGGAATTAATACTTTAGCACTTGGGCATTATAGAAAGGAGATAATACCGTTCCAGCTTGTTCTGAATTGTCGAATATAGATTGTTACGAATGCACTTTATGTCTCTATTGATTTTCAGACTGTCTGTAATAAAGCGCTGCTGGTGATTTTAGTGAGTTCATTTTGTCTGTTAAGTGATTTCCAGGCGTATTAGTCTGTCTGTCTTTCTAAATCCGTACTGAATCTTTACAGGCCTGGTAAAAACCCACCTATTGATTTTCAGACCTGCTTATAATATACACAGCCGCTTCGTTTTTCTGTATAAATAGACGGTAATATAATTTAGATTTCGTTTTTCTGTATAAATAGACGGTAATATATTTTAGATTTCGTTTTTCTGTATGAATAGACTTAATATATTTTAGATTCCGTTTTTCTGTACAAATAGACTTAATATATTTTAGATTTCGTTTTTCTGTATAAATGTAAGATTTCAGATTAATGTTTTTCAGAAATGTTATTCACAAACCAGGTAACCGATAAGTATATAGTAATTTCTTAAACATATATATGTAATCGGATTTCATAGCTCAGTGCAGGAATATTGAATTCTCGTACTGAAGGTCTGTGGTTCGATTCCCATCACTGGCATATGTCGGTGGGTATGGTTCTGGATTACCAAACAAATTATTTTAATTGGGGGTGCAAAGCCCAACAGAAAAATAATACACTCTTCCACCATGTAACCACGTGGTGGGTGTACTTTTGCGCTCAACTCGGGGTTATCATGGGGAGAGTGTACAAAATCTGTTGGACGTAGGTAAATCCCCCGTTTATGTTTGTATCGTCTCTTAGGATAAGTTAGGATAAGTTTATGTTAGGATAAGTTTATGTTTGTATCGTCTCTTATGATAAGTTAGGATAAGTTTATGTATGTGCCGTCTCTTAAGATAAGTTTATGTATGTGCCGTCCAAAAAATAAACAGCAGGATGATGTGAGTTCGTGACCTTGTGACCTCACTGAAGGGTATCCCATACAAGGGCATTCAGAAAGAATGTCGCCGGACAAAAGACGTCTTATAAGGTGCCTGTGGACCATAAGAAAGGTCTTTACACTGAAATAGACAGCCCTCTGAGTTTCTAAAGTTTCGGTTTCGGATATTTAGGAATTCTCCTGAGGGTATGTCTATTGAAATAGCAGCCCTCTGAGTTTCTAAAGTTTCGGTTTCGGATATTTAGGAATTCTCCTGGGGGTATATGCTTTGAGTGCCCGAAATAGACAGCCTTCTGAGTTTCTAAAGTTTCGTTTCGTTTAGGAATTCGCCTGGGGGTATGTCTATTGAAAGGGACTCTTAGGACCTTATGAGCTTTACCGGCAGAAAGGACCCCAGTAGAATGGTAGACAGAATGTCATCGCTGCTGTTTATTTTTGTATAGCTTTAGAACTATCATTATCAAATAAAATGTCAACCATATTGTCAATAAATGTCATCAAATCATCTGACCAACCTCTTATTCATTCGTCATTTTCAGTTGCGAATAACCATACTGACCCATATTTTGGTGATATATGATATCCAACTTTTTTAATACAGTCGCTTATTATTTTAGGTTTTATGCCAGTATAGCATGAGGCTGATTTTATTGAATCAAATCTCTTACAAAATTTGTTTGTCAGATCAAATCCAACATGTCCTATTGGATTATAATGATACATATTATATAATATTTCATTGTTCAATATGAAATTTCTATCAAAAAAGGTTTATTCTTTCTCCGACAAATCTTCAGGGTGAGGGTCTCTGATCTAGAATCCGCATTTAGTTTAGGATCAGCCTATTAGTATACTGAGAAAAAAAAATATTTTATCATAAAAAAGTTAATACAGCAGGCCATTGGAATTCTGGTCCAGAATCTGTTTTTGGTTTAGGATCAGCCTATTAGTATACTACTATAATTCAAATGACAATATGGAAGGATTACTAAATGTCCAGCCAAAATATGGATATCTCAAATGCGTACGCTATTTACCCTTCCCTTACATGCTCTCATTAACCTTCAAGCAACAGATTCGCAAAGTATGGCAATATATACAATAAAGCAAATACAATAATTGATTGTATGACATTGATTTTAGATCATTTAAAAGACACCTCCGAATTAAGTGAGCGGTACTGAAGAGGTGAAAATATGAAATAGATAAAATCTGGGATTATCTCAGTTTAGATCATAAGTATGTGTGTCATGGGAGGTTTGTCTCTGAACTAAAACACAGGACGGCTCTTACATCTTTACATGCAACCTAGATTTTGCGGGCTACTTGTTGCATCAGCTTCCCCAGAGAAACGAGTCAATTATGAGCCATGCAAGTGTCTCTTAAGTTACAGGGAACACTAGAATACTGTATAACATGATTTGGCTGATGTTTCATAAACTTTTGAAGTAAAAATACATTAATCTGTTCTAAATCTACGTGAGTATATGTGCCAGTGGACCTAAGCATATGAAAGCGATTTTTGTTATAACATGCTAATGCGCTGAGAACCATGAGGCAGATGGATCTTTTATAACCAACTGTTTTTGTTGTTGTTGTTGTGGGGTTTAACGCCATTTTTCAATATAAGATAGGCTATACATGGCGGCAAGTATAAATGGTGGAGGTAGAACCTGGGAAAACCCCGGAAAAAAGCACCAACCCACAAGAAGCAACTGCAAGCTTTCTCACATACCCACATTGGCCGAACCCGAGACTCAAACCCACGCAGACAGAGGTGAGATGGCAATGATCCGTAACGTATAACCAAATGTGTTGTATAATAATAATAATAATAATAATAATAATAATAATAATAATAAAGATAATAATAATAGTAAGTAGTATTATTACACATACATACATATATACGTACATACATACATACATACATACATATATACATACATACATTATGAGCAGTGGTCTGTTATAGAGACATGTCCCTTTGTGGCAGTTTTTTTTTTTACATATGAACTACAAATCATAAAAGGTAATATCTTTTTTGTTATTTGTTAACTGTATTCGAGTTGCAGATGTAAATAAAATATCAGTGAAGAGTCTAACTAGGTAGTGCAAATTCCGAACTTTATTTCACTTTAAACAGGTCAGTAAAATCAAGACAGTTTACCTGAATGTTGAGGTTGACCAAAGTTTACTCTGAAGTAGATTTGAAAGATAGCGTTAGATGCATCAGTGCTAGGAACAATGACCTAGATTTAGAAAACGCCCCGTCTTTCAAGTCGATATGATAACAGGAAGAGAGATAGCATGGTGCACGTATTTCACACAGAGTAAACAGGGTGGAATTTTATATAAGCTATTCTTAGCAGAACCCCTTTTTCTCGGAAAATTTGTTCAGTAATTTCCAGAAATTATTAGGACAAGAAAATGGCGTATCAAATACTGGTTAGGGCTATATGTTGAATTCTTCAAAGCTCGTGTCATCAAAATATATGCTTATATCAAGGTACATTATTGGAATCCTAGTTTCTAATTATTATGATTATCATTAGTAGTAGTAGTAGTAGTAGTAGTAGTAGTTTTTATTATTGCTGTTGTTTTTGATGATGATGATGATGATAATGATGATGGTGGTGGTGGTGGTGGTGGTGGTGGTGAACATGATAATGTATTGTTCGTCTTTTTGTTGCTGGCTTCATGCTAACGATAAAACAAAGGATATTCAGAATATTGTATAGGAAAGTTTCCTTTAGGTTTGAAAGGGGCTGTGAAAAAGCGATAAATGGGCATCTGGCAGAAAAGTATTTTTCTCAAATTTTTCAGACAGGATGAGAATTTGATAAACACTCTATTCAGCAGTTGTAGTCTTTAGACTTTTCTGTCTTTATGGAATCATTTGAATTCCACATTGTTTCATTTCATTTGTCCCCTAACCTGACTGGTCGTATGGGCGTCACTGATGACTTTGTGACAATTTTTCTCCATTTGGGCCTGTCCTCCGCTGCTCTTAGGGGCTTTTCCAAGTCCATGCCTGTCCACTCTGTGATGTTATGTGAGACGTGACCATACCATCTTAGTTTGCGTTTCTTTAAGGTGCACATCTGCATATGGTCCACTCACAACTTAGATTATAATGCGTACCTCCTCATTAGAGACATGTCTAAGTATGAGATTGGTAGGATCCCTAGATAAAATCTCATGTCTAAAGCATGTATTCGTCTCTCTATTTCTGCTGTCAGAATCTATGTCTCACATGTATACAGGAATATGGACATGACGAGGAAGCGCACAAGCTTGATCTTGGACGCAAGCGTAGTGTTGCTGTCCTTCCAAACAGGCTTCAATCTAGGACTTGTGTCTGTAATTCTAGGATTTTGGGGGATTTAATTCGCAATTCCGTAAGTTCGTTCTTTTTTCAGTTTCACTTTGCATTCTAGGGAAATAAATTTTCTATTACTTATTTTAAGATCATAGACTCGTAACGAATAAGACTGATTCTGATTCAAGATATTAGTGTAAGCATGAGTAATTTCTCAAGTAACCAACATATGTAACAAAGCTAGGACAAACACAGAGTCAGATTGTAGGTCAGTCTCAGATATAAAACATTAAAAGTTGTCAACAAGTTTAGGGATTTCCAAGTGAAAATCTGTTTTCCTAGACCAGACCCAAATAAACATGTTTGCCTCCTTTGAAAATGATTTGAATAGTTAATCCAAATTCAAAGAGAAATATTAGTTATGTATTATGTTGCTTACAAAATAAATGTCCCTGGTAAGGTACAGAGCGAACTTGGTTTTTTGACAAGATCAAGTACAAATACAGATATTCACGACATACAGTCGTTAAGAAAAGCCAATAAATAATGCAAATTAAATATGCAAAACACATATTTATATGACAAGGTGTCTCTTTTTCCGCCACCCAGGAGTGTTAATGATATTATTAAAGTCACTTATTTTCTTTAAAATTGCATAAAGACCATAATGCCTAGCCTAAAGAGGATTATTGAGGTATGGATGAGAACTCTACAACCAGGCGGAAAACCCTTTTCCCTTGTAGTTATGTTATACCTTTTTCAATTTTTGACTGAGTAGAGTGAAGATTAGTTCCGGCTACTTCGCAAGCCTTTAACAACTTATATTGGAAATCAAAGACATAGTCAAGAAGATTAATTTCTCAATCTTGGGTTGAAAGAAGATTCGCTTTTAAGTGAAAGATGCATGGTCAGTATGTCCAAAGAACAAAAGGACTAAAACCTAATGATGCATGAACCGACTACCCTAACAGCAAACAACAGCAAATGAACACCATCGTCCAAACGTTTTCCTGTATCAAAGCAATATGACCGATATGATCATATTTTTTCAAAGTTTGATGACATCTTTCCAAAGCCCGTTGACCTTCAGAGTGATAAACCGTCGGGTACCTAATTCATGCATAAGTTGTTGGAAAGTTCCAGACACAAAGTTTGGCCCTTAATCAGGTTGGACACATTTGGGAAGGCCAAAAGTGTATAAATAAATTGGTTCATCAAATGCAGCAATAGGTTGCAGATGAGCTTTAAGTGTGTTCTGACAAGTGTGACAAGATTTACAGTATTTAGGAACATTATTTTTAAGTTTCGACTAATAAAAGTGATTCAAGATTTTTTGATAAGTCTTAGTGACTCCTACATGACCAGCTAAGGATGTGTCATGGACTAGACTAAGAAGTTCCTGACGACATGACATCGGAACAATAATTTGATAGCTCACTGACGGCTAATCACCAACGGTACCTTAAATGGTCTCCATTTTCTCATACGGACGCTATTTTTCACAAAATAACAACCTGGGACTTGTGTGGATTCAGTTTCGCTAATAGCCCGCTGAAGCAAACAGATCTCAGGATTATTCCTGTTCAACAACGACTGGTTGTATTTTGTTACCCTGATTAGATTAAAAGAGAATGAGTAGTAAAATGATGATCACTGCGATCAATATCTCCTGCTTCATTAATACAAGCAGCAAAAGTGACCTGATGAAAAGACTGACCATAAACGTATCAGCTAAAGTGACCTGATGAAAAGACTGACCATAAACGTGTCAGCTAAGGGAGTAATTTCCAGATCAACATCATTCTCAAGAGCTCCTTTAGCCATAGCTCTAGTAACTCCTCCAGCAAGGTATAAATCAAAGAACTGATTTTAAACAGGATCAAAGTTTTGATCCAAACATGGCTTGTCAAGTACTAGTAGATAAGCTCCAAACTTGTCTACAGCTAGGTCATTTCCTATTAGTAAATGACTGCACTTCATGGGTAGTGTAAAAAAAGTCACTGTTACGACTGTCACATGTCCTGCGATAAAAGTCTGATGCCAAAATGACATGAATAATAACACTTTCACTAAAAGAAGACTTTTCTGAGAAAGGCAACATTCATAATAAAAAAGACTCTCTGAAACTTCGGTATACTTTAATATTTTAATATGGATAGGCTTGGCAGAATCAGCAATAAGTGATATAGAACATTTCGACGTGAATGGCTGATGATTCTCAATAATAAAGTCGGACTGTGGTTTGTTTGACTGAACAAATGTATTGCTTTCAGTACATGACAGTGGCCTTGACTTTATACAGACAGGAGCAATTAGAATAGCTGTTTTTTCATTCTCTTGTTTATATTTCAACCTGTTCTTTTCATCATACAATAAGTGCACATAGGAAGGGATAAGGATCTCTGATCAGTCTTATCAAAAGTTTGATTCCTAAACGTTGTGCCAGATCGAGAATTGGAAGCAATTGTATGAGACTGACATGGGTTTTTTTTTTAACCAAAAACAATTGCTGAGAGGAAGACTCGTTGACTAATGAAACTTTGTGAATTAAGGAATAATCATCAGCTTTACGAGTAGCATTTTCTGAAGATTCAACCTTTTGCTCATCTAGGTATGCTTTGACATCGCAATGGACGCAATTTCTGCACTCTTCAACTAATATGTTGTCTAAGGTTATCGTAATTTTGATCAACCTTCTTGGCTGAACAGCACCTATCAAATAGTTGTCCTTTTTTCCCTTGAAAATTCGATGCAGGTCTGTCCAGTTTCATTTCTGCATTTTCTAAACCTTTGTCGATATGCCTCAGGTGCCAAACTGTAAGCCTTTAAGATACAATCCGCGTAATCACATCATAACCAGCACTTTAGTGTACCGACATTGAAGTCTAGACTACACGAGCTTTACCAATAAGTCCAATCGTCTCGTAGCAATTTCAAGTTTTTATCAACTTTCACAAAATGAGGAACGTATTTATCTACTTCCTTTTCCGGAAAAGTGGTACTAACCTAATATTTCTAGTAACATCAACACCTGAACTAGTATGTAAAGGGGGGGGGAGGGGGTCGAGTGTGCTCCGCTTCGCAGTACTAATTCTTTTAATTTTAATTTCATTTTCCTGTCTTCTTTCTCGTTCTCTGTCTCTGCATCTGCATCTCTCTCTCTCTCTCTCTCTCTCTCTCTCTCTCTCTCTCTCTCTCTGCAACTGCTTCTATTCTCTCTATCTTTGCATTTATATCCCTCTCTGCTTTTTCTCTCAGTCTCTTAATTTCTTCTCTCGTAATGTGTTTTTCTCTCTTTTCTCTATGCGTTTGCATCATTTCCTTCTGAATCTGATGCCTTTTTAACTCCATATCCATCCGATTTTTTAGACTGAAATTCTTTTAACTTATTATCAAAATCAGATATTGATTGCTAATAAAATGTGAAACACCAAAAAATTATTTTCAACCAAATAGTGGACCAAAATATTTTTTAAAATTTCTTGTCTTGCCAAAGATCATTTTGCTTCCGAAATAGCATAATGTCTGGCAAGCTCAGCCTAGTCGCCTTTTTCAAAAACTCTAATCTTTCATGGGTAGGATTTGAAATAAAGTTCGCCACATTAGTTGGCATTGTGAATGCGTGTTGGTGTCACTAAAAATTTTATAAATGTGCCCGGGGACAATGAAAATTCAAGTTTGTTTATTAATTCCTGCAGGCAGTTTCAAACTTCCTAAATATTAAATGATATAGAATATTTAATATTTCCCATATGCGATTTTCAAAAACAATCTCTTTTACTACACTTAATTAACTGCAGAAATTGAGATCATTGAATTGTGGCAAATTCAGTGTTTTCCCTTTATATTCTATAGAAAATTCTTTATTTTTCCTTATATTCTCAACAAGATTCTGTATTTTCCCTTTAAATTCTATACAAAATTCTGTATTTTCCCTTTGCATTCTATACAAAATTATGGATATGTGATGACATGTTTAGATGCCCCGAAAAATTTGTAAAGCATCTGTCCCTTTGTAGTGTTTGTTTTTAAGATTTGATAATTAGAGCTGAGTACTAATGATTTTTTTTTTTTTTTACCATTTTACGTTTGCTCCTAGTCAGTGCTATCATTAATGTGTGCTAATTATACCTCATAGTCATGAAACATGGATGCTACACAGTCTCATTGATTTATAAAATGGATGCAAAACAAATTTGTTACACCCAACAGCTACAAAATTAAATGGTGGTGGTGGTGAAATAACGTACATTATCTGTGCAATTGTTTCCCATAACCTCTTCCAGGTTTGGTAAAAATACATGTCTTCAACAAAATTAAAAAAGCACTGTAAACAAACCACCTTGGTGTTATGTTGTCTATGAAGAATATTGTTCCGTCTAGAGGCTTAAACTAAGTAACAGGACAAGGTAAAACCCAAAAAGCATTCACGTTTCTAAAATATAAATGTATGTCCCTAAAATATAAAATCAAACAAAGTAAAAGAATTATAAATAACTTACAGTGTATGAATTCCTAGAATGTTATCCTAAATTGTACTATCAATTCCACATCAATCAAGAATCTGTCCAAAGGTATTCCGAATGAAGATTTTATTGTGTTTATGTGCTAACTTGCTAGCACCACTGATGAATCACAGTTCTAAATCCCCCAACATTTACTTCAAGACAGTCACTTCAAAGTAGAATATCACTGAAGTCCTTCAAAGTTTCACATAATCCAACTGCATGATATATATATATATATATATATATATATATATATATATATATATATATATATATATATATATATATATATATATATATATTCAATTTCTTGAGAAATTCACATAATCCGATAGAAATTGACTGTTTAAATTAAATGTTTTCCATTCTGCTATTCCAACTAATAATTATAAATAAATCACGATTTCCTGTCTCTTGCAAAGCTAACTTGAACTGTAGAATAACATACGTGGTGTTTGTATTCTCCTATATAGACTCTATATGCGCATCAGATCAACAAAATCTGAACCACTCAACGATACTCGAACAATTTAAATCAATATTTTTTTTAAACAAATTAACGGTCATACTTTGACCTTCTCATTTTATTGAATCAATCAACAATTAAGGCGTGCATGATACCTCTACGAGACAAATGGACTCCCAGTTTCACGTGATACTTTCCTGACCTTCATTCAAATTAAATGCGTGGCATACTTGACCGAAATAGTTGCTGACTTGACCTGGGCAATCAGCCTTGACTTATGAATGAGAATTCTACACTTGATGTACCTGTACTTTATTATACTACCAGCCAGACACTGAGTTAAAGAATTTGAAGTGCAAATGTCATAAATCGAAATTACTTAATACATCTGTAAGTTAATATATAATACAAATATCCGTAACAATATACACACATGCCTGTAATAATTCTGTGGCCAGCTATTTGGCGCTATTTCTTTCTTTGATTATCCTAATGTGTAATACTGATTTGGCTTTGAGCATGTACATCTTTGCACTGTACGCTTCATAATTAAGTCATGACATGTGGCGGTAGGGGAATAGGTACACATGGAATGGGTACCAAGTGTAGTTTTACCTATTCCTAAAATATAAAACGCCCACCCTGATATGTATTTTGTTTAGCCGTACCCAAACAACACAAATATCAGGGTTAAAGTCCTACATCGTAGGAGTAACTACCACTCACGCTTGTCACTAGCCATTTTCGTAAATGTTTCCTTATACGAGTGATAGTTTCTGCAAGTCGTTTATTTCAGAGTTGTCAAAGGAGGTTACCAGCTTTTAATATTAGAACTTGTTTAAGAACATCTAATAATGTACATAAGAACGCATGAAAACGTGTATTTGTTTTGATTACCAATCATATTGAGATGACCCGTCCCCTGTGCTCAAACAAACTTACATGTCCAGTAAGCACTTCGCCATTTCCCTGTCGCTGCGAAAGTCAAAGTCTGTTTTTATAAGTCACCATCTATTTGTCTCATCACCTGTGTCAACTTTCCTCTGTCTGTAACTCTGATCTCTTTCTCTCTTCTCCCTGTTCTTCGCTGAATCTGTCTCCGTCGGTAGAACTATTATTTGCTGTATCTTCCACAGCAGATCTCAAGCGATATATTCCACGGAGACATGAGACTTTAATAGTGAACTGATCGCTATTCATTGAACTCATTTAGCATATTTGAGACTTTGATTTCAATTATTCCTCATTTTCAGATGTTTGAATGTGCTTCAATGGACGGAAACGAATATTTTTACACCTAAAATCAAATGCAAGAGTTTTAATGTTTTTTCCTTCTTTTTTACATCATGCAGTAGAGCTTCTCTGAAATTGATTATATTTTTAGTTATGAATACTGACAAAAGCCCAAGGTCATGTGATGCAGACTACCCGAGCTTAAGTGAACATTGTAAGCATTATGAATGAAGGCTCAAGTTTTCTCAATCGATAATAATTTTAACATACAGGCTAACTTAGTGTAGACCTATGTTTTTGGTAGGTGAAAACATTTGGTTTACTCGGGCATTATCCTCTGTCTTAACTTAAAATTTTCTAGTGACAATTTAAGATTAAAATTATGGATTCGATATTTAGCTTTCATTTGTTTCTTTTCATTAACGAAACATTCTCGCATAACTATAATAAACATTGCTATTATACCCTAGAATTAACTAGTGTATAATCCATTCGTAACAGTCTCGTCTCCTTCTGATGCAGTCGAATAAATTCGACAGTCTAAACGAGAACTTGCCTAATAGTGGAATAAGATTGATTAGCCATTTACGGTTCCAAATCTGGAAACCCCTTCTAATAGCCACATGACCTTTTCCCATTCTTAATTTTTTGCACATGCATGCGACTGTAATTGTAACCTACGAGGGTCCTCAAGCAAAGTTACCACTGTGTACTTCTGTATTATGTTACCGTAGATCAATATAGGGCTGTGAATTTACAGCCAAGACATTTACTCGAATTTTTCCAATTCTAAATCAACTACCTGCTTTGGGTTTCTAGCGATACTGTTCTGTATTTGTGCTCGGAGTCGTCGCTGCTTTTGGATTTAGACCACACCATTTCGAACTCAGCCAAGCTAACCGTGTATTCTTCGATTGCCATTGTGTTAAGACCACTTTATGCTGTCGCGATAAGTTCCGAATAGACAATGTAAAGGTAGCTAACTTATTTTGTCACCACTGCCAGCGACACCGGTTTTATCGATATAGCCCAGACATCAAATCCGACTGGCGTACCTATGATGGTGGCCGTAGTAACAATTCCAGCAATATCATGGGCAACGATGGTCGCGGCTCTGATTCCGCAAATAAAATCCACGACAACAAACACACAAGTGTGTATTTCACGAGTAAAACAGTTTAATCTATGTCATCTCTAAGCTGCTTTTGCACTTCGTTTATTTTCTCATGTCGGTAACACTGAGGGTCTATCATAGCCATTCTAATAATAAAGTGATCGCAAAGTTCAATTGCTCAACCGACCGTCCTTCTTCATGCTCACTGCGCACACGCAGTTCAAAGCAATTACCATTTTTATTTGTACACTTGCCATACAATTATAGAAAATATCTTCCTCTGGAATATTTCAGTCTTCAGCGATTATGAGTTCTAGAGGTCTATCACCATGGGCGCCCGCAGGATTTTTTGCAGGGGGCGGGGATCAGGAGTTTGTGCTGGGTGGGGTCAGGATTTTTTCGGCGGAGGGGGGGGGGGCATTCAGTCACGGCCGGGAGAGTTAGTATAAGAAGCAGTCTGAAACTAAAGCTAATATTTATTAAGCGTTTTGAACAGAATCTTGTGACATATTTTCAGCTTCATTTGCATGGTTAAACTTGTCGGAATTTATATATCTATCTATCTATCTATCTATCTATCTATCTATCTATATATATATATATATATATATATATATATATATATATATATATATATATATATATATATATATATAAGGCTGGTTGAGACATAATGCATTTAAAGGTTTAATTTATGTAAAAACAGCCATGTAGAGTTTTGCAAACACATCGGCTTTTGTGTTTTATTTGTTTGTTTTGTCTATGTTTTGTATATGCCTTTGAAAAAGACTCATTAAGAGTCGAAAGCGCTCAGGCTAGTTAGATACTAGTTTTGCACTAATCGTCGTCAGTTTATTGCATTTATCTCAATCAATCCCTGACACACGTGATCCCTTGCTGGATCCAGTGCGCTTGAAAGGGCTGTTATTTGCCATATGATCTGTATTCTTTATATATATATATATATATATATATATATATATATATATATATATATATATATATATATATATATTTGCAGTATGATTTCGGGGGGTCACGTGACCCCCTTGACCCATGCTGCGGGCGCCCATGTCTATCACCACGATCACTTAAAATCATTTTGATTATGTTGCTGATTGGTAACTAAAACGATCGTTCCCGTTTTCGTCCAAGAAACTGTTACGCTAACAAGCGCATCCTTGTCGAAAAACAGTCAAGATTTTTATCTTCATGGTTGAGTCAATGTTGGTTCAACATTATCGACGGGGAATGTAACCACGGCTCCCGCACATAGCCCTCTTCCCCCCATTTCACTTCTAAACATGTTTAAGAATACATCTGTAAATCTTAATATCTTAATAGCTGAGCACTACATGCTAGCTCCCCACCCCCTCCAAAAAACAAAAAAAAAAATATTTCTGCGGGCGCCCCTGCATGTAACCGGGCTGAATTTGTAAGTGAGTTCTACTTATCGTTGTAGAAACAATCACTAAGTGGTATAGTCGGCGACCGGGCGTTTTCACGTGCTAATGATTCCGATCTGTTTTCGATTTGGTGGTGGCATTCCATGTGGTCCCAGCAGTAGATTTCTGTCTGTTGTTGTTGTTGTTGTTGTTGTGGGGCTTAACGCCATTTTTCAGCACACGATAGGCTATACATGGCGGCCAGTATTAATGGTGGAGGAAGAAACCGGGAAATCCCCGGAAAGAACCACCGACCCACGAGAAGCTACTGGTAAGCTTTCTCACATATCGATTTCTGTCTGACCTTCGTGTAAATTATATCTGAGTGTATATGAGGGTCTGGTAACACCATATTCACGAAGATATGCGTTGAAAAGATGAACAAAATCATCATCGATGTTGGCAGTGTATATATATATATATATATATATATATATATATATATATATATATATATATATATATATATATATATATATCACATACATTTAAAATAACATGGCATTTAAAGTGTTGGTATAAAGCAATTTGATATACCAATACTATTGGTATATCAAATTGTGATCCGCACATGGCGCAATAATACGCATATATAAACATTCTAGCGACCGTCTGCAGTTGATTCTAGATCAATGATGAATTTCCACACATTAATCATTAGTGACGTATGAAAATAACGATAAAAAGTTTTAATAATCCTATTTTTCTAAATGAATTTAATATGGTAATATTTTCATCACAATCCTTTCTGTTCCCCATCCCCTCTCATGCATAACGGACAAACTACGCAGAAATGTGGAGTGAGAGAGAAAAGGAATTTGGGCTGGATTAAAACCTTGAAATAGAAATTACACCAAGTAACCTACTAGAATACGGTTCGTCGTAACGATATGTGTGCACTTTCCATGGAATTTATTTACAGTGTTTATCAATGATACAAAGTTGCAAACTAGGTCGCATTATGCAGTAAATTCTTCGGTTACGTGGTATACATACTATGATGTATTTAATGTTATGTTTGTTGTTTCTTAAACATACTATAATGTTCTAAAAATCGATTATTATTAATTTAATATATAAATGCCCAAAGGCCTCTCTCTCTCTCTCTCTCTCTCTCTCTCTCTCTCTCTCTCTGGACCATCGTAGCAAGATATAGGCTAATATCTACCGACCAAAGGATGTGTGTGTGTGTGTGAGACAGAGAGAGAGAGAGAGACAGAGACAGAGACAGAGAGAGTTTTAAAGTCAAACCGACCAGAGAGAGAGAGAGAGAGAGAGAGAGAGTTTATTGTTGGTGCCACTGTTACTAGAGCAGAATAATGACTTAGATCAACTGTAAATATATTAAAATATTTTAATTACCTCTTGTTGGTTCGTCATTTCGCTTAGTTTATATTCCACATTAATTTCCATCCGCTTGTACGTGAATGACAGCGTTCGTGTGAATGGCGTAGCTAACCATGTGTTTCTGTAGTGCTCTACTTTTATCATTAAAACCATCTTTCATGTTTATATTTTAAGTATGTATTATATTCAATTAATCAATGTGAAGAAAAATAGAAACTAAAAAAGAAAACAATCAACTTATCAATATGCAAGATGATTGTGAATAGCCACAAAAGACATAGAACTACATTTTGTAGCGGACACACTCGGGGATGTGAGGAGTTCATTCACTCTGTCAATACACAGCTACCTGTAGTAAATCTGAACTCCGTTCAAAGGGCAAATATATGTATTTGTATGTGATATAAATAAAATATATGTACAGTATGTACGCTGTATCAATGATATCCACTCGTATAAATTTTCATTAAAAGGAAACTCAGCAAGCTTCGTTTCCTTTTAATGAAAAATTTATACATCTCGTGGTATATTGATACAACGTACATACCACACACACACACACACACACACACACACACACACATATATCGGGCCAATTATTTCGTTACAGGGCATTTCAGTAAAAGAGATTTATAAAATGGCCTTTAAGATCATTACGTCAATAAAATGTTTTAAATATAAGAATTAGAATTACGTTCGAGCAATCACTTATATGCTGTTCTAGAATTTGAAGGGAATAATATTTCTAGGCAAAACTAGCATTGCCACTATAATGCAGTTAACGATTGTCGTGCACAAACATAACGCGTATTCGAACGTCATGTGAGTGGTGTTATCTTTAAGGACGTTATTGACCTATCATACCAAATATGGAAAGCCTGTACCTTTATTCTTGGAATGACGACTCGTAATATCTTTGCGCCAATATAAAACAAAGTTTCTTTATTAGCCGAGCTTTTAACGGGATTGCAAGGACAAAGGCAGGCATGAAACTGACACGCATTGTACCAGTTTTGTTTTTTGGTAAGATTTGTTGTACATTTCACAAGATCCAATGGTGTTAGATATTGACTACTGAATGTGTTTGTCTGTTACGGATACTTGAAAGCTTAAACTCTCTATCGATCGATGACTTTAGTCTCCTACATTTCTTTTTATCTTACTCATTGGTCATCGCTTTAATTATAGTTCGTTTCCACACAGCATTACGAATTTTATCCTATACGTAACTCGGTAAATTTTCAGGTAAGCGCCATTAAGTGTAGCTAAAAGTACCTAATTCATTTCACACGAAGTATTTAAAACGAACTGGATACTTTACTTTTAGCTACATTTAATGACGCTGGCCTAAAAAATAATATACTGAGTTTCAGACACGATAAAATTCTCGATGATGTGTGGAACAAACTATACTAAAATTATAAGACGTAGTTTTTTTTTAAAATTAATATTATTATATTAAAAATGGCAAATCATGTAGTAGCTTCTTGTTTTAAAAAAAAACTATATATATATATATATATATATATATATATATATATATATATATATATATATATATATACATACATACATACATACATACACATACATAAATACACACACACACACACACACACAGACACACACACACACACACACACACACAACGGTTCCAAAGTTACAACAGGTCGATTCCCCAATACACAGTGACATTATCAGATGACCAGTTTACATTACATAAAAATGTCATCGGTTTTAGATCAATACGCTCAGCTGCATCTGCACTCTGAACCATCAGATTTCACAAGCATGCCACAAATTTGCAGTAATACACATTTCGAATGATTTGATCAAGTTGTTTGGTTTCTCTGTTATTGTTCGTGACATTTTGCGAAGGAGATTGAGAAAAACCTTTAAGATTATATGTTTGCATTTAAAGGGGAATAATAATAATAATAATAATAATAATAACTTATTTAAAGAGGACCAATTTTGTAGCCCTATTAGGTACGTATGCGAAAAGGGAAAATGAAATAAACATGTACCGAAAGAAATGCACTCAATGCCAATACTTTATTAATAGGGACAGCAATATAAACCTTATTAAACAGTTAATAAAATAATTTCTTTTTTCATCTCAGCTTCTTTGACTGCAGTTTATTCCTATGGCTGCAATGAACAAAAGATAGAACAGTGTACGCGGGACTTCGCAACTGTAATAGGTGACACTGATGTTATATCTCCAAATTACAAGCAGTTGCTTTGCAGGTATCGATGTTTTTGTAATAGTCACCGAACTCTTATTATGAAAGAGTGTAAGACTGAGATCATTGCTTGTTTCTATTATGCGATATAAGCAAATGTTTAAAAAGCATTTTTGACTGCTGATTATTCCAATGGCAGCGTTCGACAAGAATTCAACCAATCTTGGCAGGACGATTCACTCGTATTGGCTGAATTTTTGACATCTATAAATTCTGCTCAGTTAATATGCAGGTATCAATGTTTGTTTTGTATGCAATGAACTCAAATTTATGAAATGAATGTCGGATGGAGATCAATGCTTATTACTTATATGATATATAAGCTTGCTTGCACCATATTCTAGCTGTAATTTTGTTTGAAATAATTCAATTGGGTTTTATCGGGGGTTTTAATATATGTAATTTTCATATATTTGTTCAATGTCAGTAAAGATAACTTTCACAGCATCAGCTGTAATCCAAGCTTTATCACCCCAATTTAGTTACAGCTTTTGGATATCAACTTGTACAACAATTAATATACACATAGCAAACGCATATGCCATAAGTATTGGCCATTTAATTTTCGTGAAAAACTTTTTTCTTTCATATCAAGATAAATAATATTTCTTTCGAAATAATATTGTTTCAATCAAAGGTGTTACTTGACCGAGCGATGACAAACCCTGGCACGAATCCCGCGAGGAGTCATAATTTTCCCCTGATTCCAAAGACTCCCATACGACTACTGTTGTAAACTGGAAAGGCCAAAGTGTCCATTCTATTAATAAGTTTATTCTAATTAATACATGACCACAGATCTCACAACTTCCCAATTGTCTATCAACCGCACAACTGCATGGTTTCTTTTCATTAACTTTCCGTAACGTTCCGTCAGTATTTCACGCCGTAAAACTATACAACTTAACCACCTTATACAATGAACTACTTTTACTACGCCACTTTAGGTCAGTCAAATCATGATTTTAAGCCACATTTCGCCTGTACCTTTTACCACCATAGCAGCAATAAACGGCGCCTGCCGACGGTGGAACAGTCCTTTCTCGTGTATTCCATTGTATAATTTACCAGCCTCCAATCATAAATACTGCACCTGGAGCCACACAATCAATTTACACAACTAGATTTTAATAGGGACTACTGAACTCCAGGACCGACTTCCCATAACCAAACAAGTGATCACAAACATCTATGAAATCCTTTAAATGATGAGCTTTAAACAAATGCGCATACTCCGAATTTATTACAATATCATGCATATACCAGTTATTGACAGCCGGAAATTAAAAAAGGTGTAATCCTCCTGCACAGCACATTAAACTGTTGGTCCCAAATACAATTCCCGTATTTCATTGTACGTATCGCGCTATGTTTAGAATTACCGCGGTAAGCCGTTGTACGTATCGCGGTATGTTTAGAAATATCCTGGTATACCGTGATACAGAATTTTTCTTGGTACCCAGCTCTAGTATAGACAGAACCGTCTGGCTTATGTCGCATTTGTTTTTATCCAAAAATGTTAGTTCATCATCTTTCTTTGAATTTGTGTTATTTTTTAATGCTCCCACTATCTGCAGCTTGTTTTTATTATATTTTCATTTCGTTATAGAACTTTTCAGCTTGTTTTGTTTACATATTTAACTTTTTGAACTTTAAAGCTTGGTCAAGATGTTTCCACGAGCGATAACCACTCGAGGTAGGAAATGAAATTTGATATTTATTTTGTGTTGATAACCAAATTAGACTCCCAAGCCAATATAATTTTGTATTGTTGTTTTTTTTTTTTCTTAAAATATTGTTTTGAAAATGTTGAAATTTTCGACTTTTTCAACAATAACTTGTTAGCACGATTAAGCAAAAATCACTTGATGTTTACTAGTCAGCTTTGGAAAGCACATTGGTATTTATATGTGTCTGATCTGTTTTATAATTTTCACCCATTGCTGGAATTTTAAAAAGTTGTTTTAATACCCTTTAAGCCCTTTGGACATATATGTTACCAGAACCTTGCTAGAATGATTAAGGCAAAAGCGCTTGGAGTAGACAAATTAAATTTTACATGTGCGTGTTTCAAAGCATATATGACTTGCCGTATTAGAATCAGTTTTCCTGGAAGTATTTGAATATGCTAAATTCCTCTAAATTACTGAATTTCGGTAGGAATTTGGTCTGTAGTGAGGCGTAAGTGTAGGCCTGGTAGCAATCTTTCGCAATCCATAAGATTTTCTATCTGATGACACTCTATTATGCTCCACTATTACAGTTATGTTAATAATAATAATAATAATAATAATAATAATAATAATAATAATATAAAGAATATGATGATGATGAGAAGTTTAACAATACGTGGGTGTTTATGATTTTTGTTTGTTTCAAACAAGAAAAGGCAAAGCAGGAAGGACTACAAATAACTCGGATAAGGATTTGTAATGAACAAAAATTTTATCATCTTTAAGGCAATTTAACTCTCATTTTTGCTGTCTCACTTAAAGCTCCGACGCCTTGCAGTACTTGAGATGTGGTTTTGAAGAGGCACATAAATGTGACGGAGTTTTTGGTGGATCCCTGTTTTCATCTATGGACCAAGTCGAAAAAACGTGTGGTATTAACGGAAAAACATTTTCACCAAGTAAGTAAAATTCAGTTGGAGGTGGGTTAGGACCTGTGTTGGAGGTGGGTTAGGACCTGTGTTGGAGATAGCGGGGTGATTAAGAACATTAACATGCTCTTACAATAAAAAGACTGACAGCCAGGGAAATTCTGACAATGCAAGATTGTGGTTCGATAGAACATATTTGTTATTAAATCCGAAACAAATAGTTCATTACAATACGATGCTCATTTTTATTTGTTTATATATCCTATAGGTTACATATACGCTAGTTTAGCTGTATTGTGTCTTCCAGTTTTAGTCATTAAAATATGAGTAAAACATCTAAATCAAGCAGTCGTTTGTATCAATTATAACGAGAGACCAAATATTAAGAAAATATTCAAAATTTAGCTGAGATTTAAAATATCTGTAAAGACTAGCTTGTTTTACAACATCGATATGTATCTAACAAGTTATTTGGCAAGTATTGCTTAAAGGGCATTAACAAGTTTTTCATCATCTACATCGTGTAAAATCCACACGTATCCTGGTCTTGGTAGTGATGGCAAACAATATTTTGCCTTTGTCCAGGTCAGTCTGGGAACAAAAGAGAAGTCCAATATATTTATATGATGATGCAGTTTAATATTTTCGGATCTCGTAAAAACCACTGTTCGTTGTTTTTTGTTTTTTTTTTTCATTTTACATTAAATAAAATTTTCGTCAGTTTTAACTGAATATATTTAACTGCATTTGCAATATCAATCCCTCAAATTTCACAAGATTTCAACAAAATTGGGGTTATACATGTATTGAATTATTTCATCAACTTTTTGGTATATATATATATTATGTCATCTGTGTTCGCCTTTGAAAAAGTCACTGAGTCGGAGCGCTGAGGCCAATTAGAAACTAGTTTTGCACAGTTCGCTGTCAGGTTATTGCATTTATATCTGTAGCTATTTCTCAGGCTTCGTTAGTACCAAACTAATTATACCACTAATTTAATAATTAAATAATTAAGGTCTTTTTTTTCCTTTTACTTTGGAGGCTGAAAATAACTGTTCCGACAAACTATCCCACAAACCTGAAAGTGTTAAGACTTTTCAAATTATATATTTTTGTTTATTTTTTTAAATAATAATAATAATAATAATAATAATAATAATAATAATAATAATAATAATAATTGTATTTGATGAGGATAAATATTTAACACGTGTTATATTGGTACGTGAATCTCAAAGGAAAGTGAAAGAAACATGTATTTAGAGAAATGCATGCAATGCCAATACTACCATGACGGATACAGCAATAACAACTTTGTTAAACCTTTAACAAATCCATTCTTCTTTTTTTTTTCATCTCAGCTGACTGCAATATATTGAAACTGAGCCAGTGTTATCGGAACTATGGTGCTATATTTACTGGAGCTTCAAGTCAAGGTCATCAAGGTTATCAAGATTATCAAGGTTATCTTGAGCGATTTTGCAGGTACCGATGTTTGTGTAATATTGAATGATTTCGTTCTTTATGAAAAATTGTGTCTGGTACAGGTCATTGCTTGTTACTAGTGTGTGATTTAATAACATTTGCAACATGTTCTTGCTGTGAATTTCTGTTGAAAGAAGCAGCAGAGAGGGTGGACCCTACAACTTTTTAGAGACCTTATTTTTTGAAATTAAGGGTTCCTACGAAGGCTGAAAAAAAGGTTTTTGTCTTAATAATGAAAACTTCTCTAATTGACCAGATTTTTTCTGATTTTTTCACGTACTGGTCACATACGTATGTCATTTACCCTCTCTGCTGCTATAAATTAAACAGCCATTATAGATATTATCAATAATGAGTATTGGAGAACCACACTCAGCTAAATTAGCTCGAGGGCGACTAGAGGCAATTAAAAAATATCTACCCGTTCGTGATTCTGTTAAGCAACAACTACAATCGCGTCAGGAATCTCAAGTTGAATTTGAAGAGGATACAAAAAAATTATTTAAACCTATCACTGAGACCACTAAAGGTATTCAACCTGTGTTAGAGAAAACCGCTGAAGCAACTGGAAAAATAGCAGAAAGAACTAAAAAAATAGCAAGAAGAACTAAGAAAACAAAAGAAATTTTACGTGAACTTCCAGCCGAAATAGCTGCTGCGATGCCAGTTCCGGAAATACCTAAAGATGAAGATCAACCTGAAGATGATGAAGCAGAAGGCGATGAAGCAAAAGGTGCTGAAGCACCAGCCCCTGAACCAAAATCAACAGGTCATATAATTACTGCTGAACTGATAAATAAATTTAATGAAGAAACTATTAAGGCAATTAATAACCTTACAAACGTACAACAATTAGCTGAATTTGCTGTGGATAGTTTTAGTCAAAGAGGTAAATTAATGAAACTTGAACACGTAAGAGATATTAAAAACAATAAACAATGGCGAAAATATTTATATCGCATACGTATGGATGTTGAACAAGCTAGAGATAATGATCCATTATATAGGGATTATAGTGAGAAAATTAATAATTTAATTCAATCAAGAATAAGGGAGGATGATAAACGAAGGGAACAAGAACGACAACAAAAGAAACAACAAAAACAAGAACAACAAACACAACAAGAACAACAAACACAACAACTACAACAAAAGCTACAACAACAAGAACAAGAAGAAAAACGATTACAACCACAACAACAAAGACGAGAAAAACAACAACAACAACAACTAGAAAAAAAATCGCCCTTAGAAAAAATTAAGGATATATTTACAAGATCACCAAAAACATCACCAAAACCAAAAACATTACCGGAACCAAAAGAAGAAACTGAAGAAGAAGTATTTTATGATACTCCTGGCGCAACTGGAAGTGGTCTAGGAAGTGGTTTTATTACTTGTCCCAGTAATGTCCTTGCTGATGTCGATCGACTACAAATCCTCATTGGAGGAAAACGAGCTGGTAATAATTCCCCAGTAATCATTAATGAAGCAGCTGATATTTGTAAACGATTATTTACAGGTGGTATCAAGGATATTAACGTATATCGGTCTCTCATTAATGAAATCGCCGATGATTACCACAGTGATTAGATACAATTAGTGATAAAGTCACTTAATAATAAAAATGATCGTGTATGGTACTCAACGTGGACCTACCATGGTCAGGGTAATAAACTCTCGATTACCAGTATACAAAGCGACCTACGGAGATGGACTAGGTGATGTTGTTCAGGGTCTGTTTAGAAGAATAGCCCCAAAAGCAATACCGATTGCAAAGCAGCTAGGAATGAAAGCTATTGATGTTGTTCGTGAAAAAGGTATAGGTGCTGTTGGTAATCTCGCTAGCAAAGCGTTTTCAGCAATTAAAGATAGACTATCACGATTAATACGCAGACCACAAACGACCCGACCTCAACCTGTGAAATTACCTAGCACTGAAGTGATGCCCGCAAGTGTAAGTAAAATAATAAATCAAGCAGCTAATCAAAAACTAGCGGAGTTAGCTGATATCCCGATGTCGGAAAAGGAAAAAAAATATAACCGCTAGTCTGATAGCAGGAAGTGGTCTTCGAGTTAGACGAAGACGATAATAATAAAGATGTTTAAGCGTGTATCTGACCCCGCGTTTGACATGGATGCACCAGTACTCAAAGATGAGTCTGTGCGCGATTATCAGTATTATTCTTACGACGCTCGAATACCAGATCAGCGTGGACGATTCGAACTTCAAGTTCAGGATACAAGTAGGTATTTCTTACCTGCTGAGGCATTTATTGAAGTCGAAGGTGAAATTATAAATAACGCTAATCCTGCAGCACCAGTACCATACGCCGCTGATGTTAGTGTCGGCTTTGTTAATAATGGTATTATGGCGTTATTTGATAGCGCTACGTACATGATTGACGGAAAAAATATTGAATCAATCCAGAAAGACGTCGACGTTGCCACGACAATACTTGGCCTTGCAAGATACAGCGACGATTACTCAAGATCAGCTGGTCCATCAATGATGTTTGTGAAAGATACTTCTAATTCTCCAGAGTACCAACAATATGAAATAGGACGACCAAGAAATTTTGCTAGAAACGCCGATGCGGATGTACAAAGTATGATTATTAATGTAGATCCAGATTTCAACTTAGGATTTAGATGACGTCGAGCAATGTTAAAAGGTGATAGGAGAATATTTTCATGTGCAATTCCACTGTCACATATTTTTGGGTTCTGTAGAAATGTCAGAAAAGTCATTTTTGGAGCCAAACACACAGTTGTACTAGTACGAAAAGGCACAGACGATGATGCAATATGGCGACCTGTTGGTGATGCTGGTAAAGTAATTCTTACAAAATTTTCCCTGTGGATGCCAGTGATGACCCCCTCGATATCTGAAGAAGACCGGTTGCTATCTTTTATGAGTCAAGGCGGTAAATCAACTTTGTCATGGTTGACTATGACCACAGATGCTGTAGATAGCGCTGTTAATGGTTTATTTACGTGGCAAATAGCTTCTCAGCAAGGTGTTTCTGCACCAAGACACATATTTATTGCGTTTCAAAATACTGCACGAGTAAACTCGCAAGTACATAGTATTATGGTATTTGATGATCTTGGTGTTTCTGAGGTTTCATTAAGGATAAATGGGCATCAAGAACCATCCGAGGATATTTTGTTGAATTTCGATCAAAATCATGTAGCACGTGCATATCATCGTCTTATGTCGTTCATGGGACGTGATCAAAATATTGATACTGGTTTACAAATATCGCAGCTAGATTTTACAACGCTGTATCCGACTTATTACTTTTCACTAGAACATTTAGATTTAACCAGACAATCTGTTGTAGATATTCATTTTCGAGCTCGTGTTAATAGAAATGTTGGAGCTATCCCTAATTACAGAGCAATTGCTGTTATACTCAGCGATAAATCGATGTTACTCGAAGGTGTTGGTGGACGAATGAGAGTTATTGATGCTCCAGTAGAAAATATGTAAATAAACATGTAATTAGATCGTTCATAATATTAATAATATCATATCATCACGTTAGTGTGAGTCTGACTCCTGGTCAGATTAAAAAGCTACAATCAGCATCAAAAAATAACTATGGAATAAAAATATCGCTAAAGCGAGAACAAATGACCGGTGCAAATAAACTATCGTTGACCGAGCGTCAGTTCAAAAACTTCAATGAAGCTAAAAAATCAAATAAAGGCGTCAAACTTAATCTTTCTGCGGGAGCCATCAAAGATATTGCTAAGACGGGTGGTATATTTCCACTTCTCGCAGCTATACCAGCTTTAATAGCAGCTGCAGCCCCAGCTGTTGCAAAAGCAGCTGCATTAGGTACTATTGGAACAGCTGCTGGAATGGCGTTAAAGAAAGTAACCGGACAAGGAATCAAAAAAAAGGGAAAGGGTCTAAGATTACCAGGGACCCCGTATTCATACGGAAAGGGTCTAAGATTACCAGGGACCCCGTATTCGTGGTACGGAAAGGGTCTAAGACTTCCCGGGACAGTTTACTAATATCACCCATGTCCAATTTTGATTTACTTAATGCTGCTAAGCAATTAAAAATAAAAAATTTCAGAGGTGTTTTTATGCGCGATCAATTACCAAAAAAACCAAACAATATTGAAACCGGTATCATTAATCTCGATAAAAACTCTGGCCCAGGCACGCACTGGGTCGGATATGCAATTGATCCACGTGGAATTATTTATTTCGATTCGTATGGATTAGCACCACCAAATGAATTTTTAAAGTACGTTACCGGTGATATTCCAATCTGGTATTCAACGCTACCAACACAAAAAAATAACTGATCCTCCAATATGCGGTCGTGAAACCCTCGCTGTGCTTGATGCTGTATCAAAATCAACAGCACCACCTCATAAAGTCGTGCACGCGTTCACTACACTACGTCATAACACTTAAACAGATATCAGTAAATATAATGGTAGATATTTATGGAAGATCTACTCGCAAAGATAAGGAGAAGATCGATTTATCTAAATATGCAACTCTTGATCAGCTCAGAAATGAAATCGATGATTTATTAAATATCACAAGTGTGGATCAAAATGAAGTCGTCGTTTTTCAGGACAAACAAGGACGATTAAAAACGAGTAACATACAACTACTAGATGTACTTATACGAATTCCCAACGCGGTTGTTAATAATATCGTTACTTTCACTGATCAAGGTAAAATACAGGATTCCGGTAAATCGGTTAACGACTATGTTAAGAAAACTGGTGATGTATTTGCCGGTGATATTATTATGTCAAGAAGAAAAATTACACATCTTGGAGATCCAATCGCAAATACAGACGCAGCAACAAAAAAATACGTCGATGATCAAGAATCCAAGTACGTGTCAGTGCGCGGTGGTATAATGCGTGCATTTCTCGACATGAATAATAATGGTATTAATAATCTCAGAACACCAGAAACAGATTTCGACGCTGCAACGAAGAAATACGTCGATGATAAGGAAATTCCAATAATGACTTCGTTAACGACAATCAATGATGGAATTGCTACATTTAGAACTGATTATTTTAATCATGTACAAACATTTCTAAATTTTCGTAGAAATGTACACAGATCTATTAATGACTTTTTTGGAACTCCACCAACTGTTATTATTAATCTCGCTGACATTAACACAAGACTCAACGATATCATTAGTGGCATTCCTAATATTATTCAAAAAACTAATCTCGTTAAAATTCCACACGGACGAGCTAACAATATCGTGTACACAGTCTCATCAGGAAAAGCAACATGGTCGCAGGAAAATAACACTTTTAAACACACTGCAGAGGTCACTGGTGTATATAGATTATCTGTGTTTAGCAGTGCAAAATTCAGTATATTTACCACATTTCCATGGTGTCATTCAACCGATGATTTTTCTGGAATTGTGTCTATAGTGTTAAACAAAGATGTCGAGGAAACGTTTATGCTGATAGCGAATGATAAAAGTTAACCGCAGCGACTTATTGGTGGTGTATTGAGTTTGTAGCTGAAACTCCTCAATTAGTTACCTAGATAAGTATAATGAATCAAGAGTTATTTATCGATGTTCAACGTCACAGATACACTCAAGTATGTGAGTGTCAAACCAAACTAAAAAATATCATCGACGATTACACGATAAAAGTAAAAAAATATCGGCGACGTATTGTTATTATTGATATAATGGTATACTCGGTTTCTGCCGTTATTGCTGGAACTGGATTATTACTATCAACAATAACGATGACAGCGCCTGCAGTTATAACAATTATAGTTTCAACGGCAACAACATGCGCAGGTATTTTCAGTATTATCTCTAAAAAAATATATACGTGTACGAATGATAAACTAAACGAGTACGTGATGAAATTGCACACAGCAACAGCCGCATACACTAAATTATGTTCGTATATTTCAGCGTATCTCAGTGATGGTAAAATATCCGATGAGGAGTTCGTAACGATAATGAAAACCTACGATGAAACATTCATAATCGCTAGTGACAATAACGGAAAGATGGAGAATTAAATAATAACGATAATAATAATGTCATCGTTAGAATTACTTCAGCAGATCGTAGCTAATACAACGCCGTCAAAACTACTATGATATCATTAAGTTCAACCAATCCTGAATTTAGCGTTAATTTTCCGACTGCAATTCCAGCAAAGGAAATAGCATTAGCGCAATTACGAGTTTATTATAGTTGGCCTAATATTAGATCAAAACCGTTTGGTGGACAACAACCAAATAATTCACTGGTATTTGCGAATAAAAATAAACCAGATGGAACACCTGATTGGCAAGTTGTTGGAATTTCAACGGGCAGTTATCAAATAGAACAGATTAATGATGAGTTCCAACGCAGAATTAAATCTATCACAGGGAAAGAATCTAAAATAGCAATCACTGTTCATGAACCAACACTATCAGCGATTATTGAAATAAATTCTCCTGATTACCTCGTAGATATTTATCAAAGTTCGATTAGATCAGTGTTAGGATGGCCTGAAGTTGCACCTGTTTATAATGGAGTTTCAGAACCAAAAATAGAAGAATTTAAAACGAGTGAAGAAAAATTCATTAAAGATCCAGAATATCGAGGAAAACAACCATGGAATTATATAAAATTTAAACATGATCCAAACGACGATACATATTACTTTACCGATTTTGACGATAAGAGAATCCCCACGACGACTATACCAGCATTTGTTGATGAAAAATTTATTAAAGAATTTTAAAATATTCTTAAACCCGAATACGATAAAACGTTTAATGATTTAAGAAATTTACTTATTTCATTATCACAACATTATGATGATAACGTAAAGCAGCAAATAATCGAGTCAATAAAACACTTAAATAGGATCTTATTCGATTTATACATCGCCAATCGAAGTATTATAGAACTTGCGATTAGATACGATACTTATTTCACAAATCCAAAATTGAGTCTATTTTTTCTTAATAATTATAATATAACAGAAGAAAACGTTCATACATTTGTTATACCAGATTTAAATAACGCTGAAATGAAGAAATCATTAAATGATCTTATTGAAGAATATTATCCGGAAGTAATTGAATCGTAGAAAAAAATAGCCCCACCACCGATTATACTAAAACACAATAACAATCCCTTTGGTGCCGGACGTCATATATCGCCAGGCATTGTAAATATAACAACAACAATTGCAGTCAATCTGGTATGTGATGTTATTGAAGGTAGTTATCAGGTAGATCTTTCTAAGTCTAGCCAGGCCCAGCAAGGGTACATATTATTCAGTTTTAGCCCGTTGGCCCCTCCCGGTTGGTTAATTGTATCAGAACCAATTAATCCCGTGTACCTGCGAGTTCATAATCCGTTATTATCAAGGATACACTTTAAACTTACAGACCAAAACAATCGCATTCTGGACACAAGAAATGATGAACTAAATATAAACCTGTATGTGAAATCATAATGCGTTATCATAATACGTTTTTATCATAACAAAAAAAAAATATCCGGATGTCTATAATACTGTATTCTTTGTTTACATAAAATCCATGCACAATCGAAATCTATTATCTAGAAGGCTGTGGCTGCATATTGATTATTCCATAACGGCTGTGCGTAAAGTTATTTTAAGAACATCCGCTATATGACTAAATCAATATCCTTGGTTACGGCTTACGCATAAACTCAATGTTATATAGAATTATATATATTTTTTGGAAACTAGAAATATAAAATTCCATTTTGCACAGAAAAATGTGGTTTTTGTTAAGAACATTGTAGTTTTTAGGAAATAGGCTATTGGTAAACACATACTAACTTTTTCAATATGTATTCATAACAAGGTCCGATAGCTCAATTGATAGCGCGTAGAAACTCTCATCCGGAGGGTCGTGGTTCGAAACCCGAGAAAGACAAATTGTCTGCGGAAGGCGATTTTAGGCCAAGATTTATAATTTATTGGGGGCTCCAGCCCCCCCGTCTTTAAGTACACCAATCCACTACGTCAACACGTGGTGGATTCACTTTTGTGAATCACCCATTGGTTGATCATTGGGGGTTGGTGTGCTTAAAGACGGCATTTCATCATATCATCATCATCATCATCATATCATCTCATCAAAAATATACAGCGGGGGGTGATATGAGGTCGTGACCTTGTGACTTCACTAAAGGGGTACCCCACACAAGGGCCATTCCAAAAGACACATCGCAAAACTAAAAATAAACCTAATGAGATTCCAGGTCACAAAGACCAATCAGCCTTTGAGTTCTTAGAGTTTCGGTTACGGATATCTAGGAATTCTTGTAAGGCAATAAACAGAATCTGATTGGTCACTAAAATAAGACCTACACGTGTATAAACAACCCTCTGAGTTCCTAGAGTTTCGGTTACGGATATTTAGGAATTCTTTCGGGGGTAAACAAATAACACGTATAGACAACCCTCTGAGCCTCTAAAGTTTCGGTTACGGATATTTAGGGGTCTCTTGGGGGGTAAATGTCTAAACAAAGATTCGGAACCTCATTAGGTTTATCTGATACAACTATGGAATGGTAGACCGAATGTCACCCCGCGCTGTATATTTTTGTTTATTTTTATATTAAATATACACTTATTATATAATGAATTTTGAAAATATCAATGTCATTGTTTCTGCGATTAAAAAATTACAACATAACGGTATCAATGTATCTGATTATCTTAATGCTGAAAAGATTCTATGTGATTTTGACTCATTACAACAACGAAAGAACGAGAACAGATTTACGCTATCCGCTGATTACAAGTTTATGAAAATTATCCAACAAGGAATGTTAAAGTCACTGGCAACTGTCACTGATGATCAGGTAAAATTGTTTGTACCTCTCTCAAACGCTATTGACAAAATCAAGCTAGAATTATCTCATGAATACGAACAGAAAAAGATCATGAACTTTCGTATAAGACAATTAAGAGAACATTGTGAAAATACTAGTGAAAATGACAGCGACAATGATGGACCATTAACTGTAATTATGGCTAAACAAAATCCTTGGGAAAATTAACATTCTGCTTAGTATAATACAACCTACACATATTGACAAGTATGGACAATCAGGATAGTTTTTGACATTAACTCGTATAAACGGATAACTACGATCATTATGCTTGACGGAGTGCTAAATTATTTGGTAGCATTAAAAATACGGTAGACTAAACGTATTGAAACCTAATTTTTTGTGCAAATCTTTTGGAAAAGGCAGATTTCTGCATATTTTCTGCCGCGTATTGTACTGAAGGTGGTACTATGTCAAAATATTTGGCAGCAGAATTAATTGACTTGAACACAATTTCTTCACCATCTGCATTCACTGATTTAACAGGTTTTACAGTATATCTTGCGCGACCTGTTTTCCCAAACTTGCAGTTTTCACTTTGCGTGATAATACGTAGATTTCCAAGTGAATTATCAAGTTTATCGCCGTTAATGTGATCCACCACATACCCATCTTTGATCAGTCCAAAATAACACTCGATCACAAATCTATGTGATAAATAATGTTTATTTCCTTTGGTATTAAACGCAAGATCACCATTATTGGTAATACTACCGACTGTTTTTTTCAATCTGCAGTTTCTAATCACGCCATCACGAGATGCTTCATAATTGGTAAGGATTGGATGTGACACAAACTCATTTTGCTCCATTTATATATAATATTTATTTGTTTAAATCATTGTTTTTTGAAAATCTAGCCAGATAATCTTCTTGGGTTTTTATAGGAGAGTCAGCGTTATATTTTTTATCGTAATATCGTTTCAACTCTCTGTATTTTTTACCACCGCATTGCGCACACAGTTGAGTCCTTCCTCTCACTCCAGCACTACACACAATACACGGTTTTGGTCCTAGACTCCCATTTCTGACGCATTGCATATGATAACTACAGTATTCATTCACGCATGATCTGTTACACGGAGACGTATAACCGATTTTTAGCCAGTTGCAGTGATTTGGTTGAATCATATACAAAAAGATTAATGTTCAATTAAATATATACTTGCCTTAATTATAATATGGAAAAATTATCCATGATTGAACCCTACGCAACCAGATTCGATCTTGACAGACTACCAGAGTATAAACTTAGTATTTCGATGCAAGATCTAGCTTTAACGAATGTGGATATAACTAAACGTATCCGTGAGGCCAAGAAGGAATTTCGTGACGATGGTGCAGTTCATGCATGGTCAACATTCAGGATAGGACATATCGTTAATACGATGAACGACAAACGAGGAAAAGTAATCATTAACCACCTTGATAATCAAAAATATTTTATTTTAATAAAATTTATTGTAAATACAGAAGAAGATATCTGGATTATTCGTGATAAGCGTGATCCAGTTCGTGTGCAGTCCGGGGGTAATATTGTTCTCTTAAATAACAGATCCAAACCTGGAATACTTACTGGCATTGATAAACCGTATTATGAGAAATCATACCCTGTAACTGCGGTTGTGTATGGAATATTTCCGCTGAATGATAAACCTAATGTTGCAGATCTCAAGCCAATGAAAATATCAAGAATAAACTGTGTAGCTGAACGAGTTACAGAACATTTTACAAACGCGATACGTGGTAATGGCTTAACAGATTTAAGACTCTAAAAAATAAATGACTGGGCAGAGTCGGTTAAAGATACCGGAGCGTCTATCAGCGACGTTGCTGAGCTAGAGAAGAAATTAAGATTTCCAATAGCAGTGAAAACATTAACCGGAGAGATTTTGTACAAACCGAAGTATATAAAAAATGGAACTCCGATAGATATTATTGATCATAACGCGCACGCATGGACTAATGCTGTAACAATATTTCTACGAGATAGAACGGTTAAATTTTATGACGGTGATATCTTTGATTTTATTAAAAATATTAGTAAAACCGATCCTGTTTCTGTTTGGTTATTTCAGAGTTCTGAGTATAATCATTACGATCAATTTGTACGACCTAATGGTGATATTTATCGTACAGAATCTCTCCATGAGGAAATGGAACATCTTGCGCAACGCCTTTGGCGTGAATATACCTCTGATGATGTCATAGTTAGACAATTATTGAATAACTGTTTTACTGTTCCGTCAGTCGCTGCTCATTTCGCTCAGGAGAAAAATTCATGGAAAACGACACGATCGGAATTTCTTGAAGATGTCAAGAAAAGTTGTATAGAATATGGGCACGGTGGATTATGGAACACCAAATACGATTACAATGATGTTATCTCGGTTGATATGGTAGCATGTTATCCTGGGAGTTTTCTTGGATATGGAACATGTTCTAAATACTTTAAGAGATTCGGACATCCTACACATGACATGACCAGGGTTGCGATAAACGGACTCTTACCAGATTTTGACTTAACAGGATTTGCTCACGTAGAATCATTCGAGTTTAGAGAAGATCTCCATGCGATTACTTATATTTGGTTCGGAAAACATTTTTCAGAGCGACGTTGGGTTCCGATAGTACTATTGCGATATATGCTTGATGCTGGATTTTTAATATCGTTGAGAGTAACTGAAGCGATTATATCATATAGTTCACAGAAGCAAGTTTGGTTACCAGAACCGGACAGATTTAATATCGATGATACCAGGAAAGAATTCCCTGATATTGATGAAGATCATATCATTAAAATAAATAAATGCAGGAACGAGCATGATGAAAAACTTACAAAAGATCTCGGCAGAAAAATAATCGGTAAGTTTACTCAAGGAGGATCACATGATCATAAACAAACGTGTACAAGATTGCTTATGGACGATGCTGAACTAGATTTTATAATCGCTGATACGATGAAGAAAAACACATTTATAAACAGATGTAATGCTTATTTATCAGATGGAACAAAACTAGGTACCATTGTGAGCTATACTGATGGCGAATCGCCGCAGTTTACTCATTTAAGATCTTCGATGTTAGCGTATGTTTCGATAAATCTACTATCGATGATAAATAAATTTCCTCGTTACGCTGTCAGAGTCGCTACGGATTCATTTTATGTACATAAAAAATATAAAGATTTATTAAAACTCGGTAATGGTGAATGGGGAACATGGAGGATAAAACAAGAAAATATACTTAGTTATTCTGAATCTGCCGATGTTGAAATTGCGGAGACATTACAAAAATAATAATCAAATATCAAAATCATCTGCACCATCTGTGTATGATCCTGTATCTAGACATAAAACCGTTTATCTTAATGGGTGTGGTGGTTCAGGTAAAACAACTCGTGCGATTAACTTATTCATGAGTTTAGATATGATTGTTTTAACACCGACGCACAAACTTGCTAGAGAAATAAAGCAACGAGGAGTAAAATCATGTACATATCACAGTTTCTTTAGATGGTGCGGAGATACATGGACTCCATCGCGGATGGGTGAAAAGTATATACCTAAGTATATTATATGGGACGAGATATGCACGGTGTCGTTAGAAACACTAAAAACATTTCTTGAATGGTTATTGACAAAGAATACTGCTGTGATTATGTGTGGCGATAATGGTCAACCACCACCCTTTGTTGGACAGTCTCCACATGAATGGCTAAAGAATAATGTAGATTATTATGAAGAAATACATGATGACCATAGAGCTATTGATGAACCGCTAAAAGAGCTTAAAAGATTAATCAGACTACAGCCAGATCAAATACAATGCGAGATACTGCGTAAAGTAATTGCAGAGACAACTATGAATGATTTTTGGACTTTATGGAGACCTGCTGATTTGATAGTCGCGAGTAGAAAGATAGTTCGTGATGAACTGCAAAAGAAATTATTTTCGTTACATAAAGAAAAGTTTCCGGATCTACATGTACCTTTGTGTTATCGCCCAGCAGATACTCGACGACAAAATATTGAAGTTGAAATACCAGATACCTTGATTCCACCAAGGGTACAAAATCTTGTCTTGAATGATATCGTGTTGGTTGTTGTTGATGTTGTTGAGAACGCGTTGAACATGGGTAAATCGCCATGGACGTTAGGATACGCTATAACGATTCACTCGTCGCAGGGATTAACTATAACTGATACTAGAATCTGGATTGTAGATGATCGTATTGAATGGTCAAATTTAGTCTATCTCGCCGTATCTCGAGTCAGGAGAATATCGCAACTGCGTAGGGTTATTGTAGATTACGTAATAACTGAAGAAATCATTAACAATGTCGATATCAATAAAAAATTAGTCAACTATAAACAGTGTGACAAAAAAAAATAAACGTGATTTTGATCTTGATGCTGAATTTATTATAACATTAAGACAACAACAGAATAATCATTGCGCAAGTTGCAACTGTAATATGTCATGGCAGTGTTTTAATCCAAGACAATTTACCGTAGACAGAATTAATAGTGATCTCGGTCGGTCATACACGTGATAATGTGATGCTGACCTGTCTTGAGTGTAATCGACGTCGAGGTTCTGGACGTTTACAAAATTGAGCTTGGTGGTAATTGCGTATCCTCAGGAATTACTTGTAATTGTTCACGTACAAATCCACGTTGAGGAGCTGTAGAATCTAGTCTGTATATTGGAGGTCTACCAGTGGATCTTACCACGCTAGAAATTTTATGTGTGGTCACTCTCCAGATAGGATCGGTTGCTCTTTTTTTACCACCTTCAAGTTCGCCAGGTTCATATAAATATCTAACTGTAACATTACCTAATACTGGTTGAGGTTGTTGTCCGTTATAACTACGGGGTATATATTTTTCTTTGATCGCATTAGAAGGTTTCATGAAAGTTGCACGAGTAATTTCATCATTTAACGCAGCTATCACACTCGGTAATCTTGCAACCCATTCACGAGATCTATCCTTGAGGTCAGTAGATATTTCCTTTGCATATTGGTATCCAAATAACCGCTCAGCAAGTGTTCTATTAAATCGTTCAACGATTGCCTGATCACGATGAATTTCAGTATATCCTCGTCTGATTTTAACGTTATGTTTTTTCATCAACGATGATACTACTCCAAGAAATTCTTTACCAGGATCAACTTGTAATAACCGTGGCCATCGTAGACCACCACGTTGATAAATGCGCTCAAACGCAGACGCAACTTCAGATGTTGTCTTTGTTGATAATGGCTCCGCTTCTTTATATCTACTCGCAACGTCAACGACAGTTAATGCGTATTTGTACGTGCGTGATTTTCGTCCACGTGTTTTAATGGTATCGTGTGGTAAAAACAAAATATCTGCTTGATGAACTTCATTAGGAACGCTAACATCAAAATGCGCATACTGAATTCTTTTAGGTGGACTTAGGAAGATTTGCCATATTGCCTGTCGTGCTAACCATGATGCAGCAACATCACGTGAAACTTTTGCTGCTTCGGCGAGTTTACTAATCGCTGCTTTACCTCTCCAGAATCCTCTCGGGGAATAATAAACAGATTCCATTATGATAGTTATATAATTAATTACCAGCTCCTAGCACTAGTTTACCTTTCATAGCAGTTTTTACTAGAAAGCTAGCGAGAGATTCTCTGAGAGATTTATTAGGTATAGAATTTAACGCGTGAATCAATTTCACATCTGCAGATGTCGTTGTTGCAAATCCTTACTTTTATACGCGACATCATGAACGTGACACGCTTGATCAATCTTATTTACTGGATACTCTCCTGGTTTTGGTTGATCTTGGTTATCGAGTCTGATATCGAGACGAGTTCCTGGACCACAATAATTATATCCGGGCAAATGTTTCTCACCGAGGTATTTAGCCCATGGAGTTCCTGGTAATTTTCCTAACGAAGCAGCAATATCACCCCCACCTGTCTTTATTCCTGACTTAGTCATGGAGACAAATTTATATTTCCTGGTGCCACATTTCACACACTTACCTGTAAGTGCTCGTCTTTTATTTTTTGTTGTTATTGTCGTTAATTCAGTAGTATCGGTAGGTGCTCTGCATCGAACACAATATAGAATCATATTATTTATTATATGGATATAATTGACTTTTCTGCGACACGAAAACAAGAACCAGTAAAGCACCATCCAGCGCTACCAAATTCTATCAGAATGATTATAATAGGCTCATCTGGAAGTGGGAAGACGCAATTATTGCTCAATCTAATAATGAGATGGCTGAAGTGGGATAAATTATATTTAATAGCGCCATCTGTAGATGATCAGCGATGTTACGAAGTACTTAAAGATTTTAATGAAAACGCAAAATTGTTGCATGAAGATAGTGTCATAGACTTTATTACTGATATTGATGAAGCGCCATCCGTAGATGATTTGGATGGATTCATTAATAATTTAGTAGTGTATGATGATGTTATGCTGGACAAACAATCAAATCCAGCTCGGATATTTTCACGAGGCCGTCACAAAAATACAGACGTGATTTATGTTACCCAAAGATATACACAAATTCCAAAAGTGATCAGGGATAACTGTAACATTTTAGTTGTGTTCAACGGAGTTGATAATCATACGCTGCAAAATATTTATTATACTTGGTGTTCTGGGGACATGGACATGAACAAATTTAAAAATTTCTTTTCAAAAGCACAAGCTGCTCCCTTTGGTTTTGTAACAATAAATTTACATGATCCGAGGTCAAGATATCGTAACGGACTTGATACAATTTTTGGATAAAAACCATACCAGCAGAGAGGGTAAATGACATACGTATGTGACCAACACGTGAAAAAATCAGAAAAAATCTGGTCAATTAGAGAAGTTTTCATTATTAAGACAAAAACTTTTTTTTCAGCCTTCGTAGGAACCCTTAATTTCAAAAAATAAGGTCTCTAAAAAGTTGTAGGGTCCACCCTCTCTGCTGCTAAAGAAGTCAAAGGGATTTTATAGAGCTTTCAATTCTCCTGTTTTCAAATGTAACGTAGCTATGCATTTTGCAAACAACACTAGTGCCTACTTCCATCGCTGAAGGAAATTCCGGATTTAGCAACTCCACCAGTGCCTAATTGCACCCGATTCCGCTCAAGGGACTCGGGACTAAATTTCTAGTACACTGCACATACTTTGTGTTAAGTTTTGTAAACAAACTTGAACCATATAATTTATCAGAATAGTTGGATCGTCTGGCGATCCAAATGTCTAATCCGATTTTATTTTATATGCTAATACCGTCTGAAATCACTTTTAAGTCGAATCATACCTCAGACTGCACAGAATCAATCTGCCGTTGCATAATAAGCCACCAGATCTGGGTCTTTGCATTTTGTATGGAGTAATCAGTATACCAAAACAACATAGACCCTAATCTGTAGGCACATGATGCGACGCCAGGTTGTAACCAGTGTACCGAAACAATATAGACCTTCATCCGTCGGCACATGATGCGATTGCCGATCAGGGTCTATGTTGATTGCAGTTGAACTCCACTTGTATCCATTAATGGCAGACCATATTATAATTTCAAGCCCTTATAGGAAATTTTCAGATTATTTTACATTTTTATTTTCTTGGACTGACATTTTCGGCCAGGACCTTGTCATCACGACTGAGTGAAAACAACTTGAGGTAGACAAATTAAATTTGGTATTCAGGTGGTATACATGTGTAGATAACCTTGTTTGACTGTAATGCCACTATATCAAGCTTTTGCAATTTTTATTTTTGTATTTTTTTTTTTAACCCAGGTTTTAAATTTGTTTGACTTTTTTGAACGCTAACATGTTAGCACCGTTAAGCAAGATCCATTTGAAATGGACGCGTGAAATTTTGGAATGCGCTTTTTATATTTGTCTGATATATTTAGACTTCTCGCCCACTGCTGTGACTTTTTAAACACATTTTAAACCTTTAGGACACACACACACACACACACACACACACACACACACACACACACACATATATATATTTAAAAATCTTTGTTAGCACGATTACGCCACAAACATTGAAGTAGACAAAATAAATTTCGTGTGTGCTTTTAATCATAAGTGAATAACTGTATTGCAGTTTTCTGAAATTATGTGAATATTTTAAATTATTTTAATATATTGAATTGGCGGGGTAGGGGAATTTGGACTGTAGTTAGGCAATTTAGGACTCGTAACTTCGTTTACAATCTACAGGATTCTCTCTATAATGCCACAATATCATGCTCTAGGGTTACAGTGGTCTTGAAATTATTATTATTATTATTATTATTATTATTATTATTATTATTAAAAGAAGAATAAGCCTTGATGATGATGACAAGGTAACAATAAATGAGTGTATTTGTCTTTTGCTTTATTTTAAACAAGAAAGGGCAAAGTAGGGACGACTACAAGGAAGTCGGTTAAAATGATTTGCAATCAACAAAATTGTATTACCTTTCTGGCCGATTTAATTGTCTCTTTCTCTTTCTCTGTCACTTTAAGGTCTGACTCACTGAGTATCATGCGATGTATATTTGAAGAGGCACCGAAATGCAGTGGCAGTACCGGACAATATTATTCTTCCATTGGATATACATCTCTGAATCAGGTCGACGCGGTTTGTGGTACTAGTAACGGCCAAACTATTTCACAAAGTACGTAACATTTTACGTTGGAGGAGAATTTGTTTGAGGGTATTGACGGGTGGGGTGGATTGGGAACTTTGTTGGAGGTGAATTCAGTCGAGGCGGTTGGATTGGGTTAGGAACTGTTTTGGGGGTCGCGTGGTGAGCTAAGGTAATTAAGGACATTAAAGAAAATTAAAAAATAAAACAAACTGACAGCCAGGGTGATTCTGTCAATGCAAATAGTCTAATGAGAGAGAGAGAGAGAGAGAGAGAGAGAGAGAGAGAGAGAGAGAGAGAGATTTAATTTTCTCTGTCTATTACGGTACTTCAATTAACAACATAAATTTAATTCTTAAAAATTTATCTTTTCACCGGCATCGAATTTCCGCTCACGTAACTATGAGCTTCTCCCCCATTTAGTCACAAGTCACAGTCTTTATGTATATTTTTCTTATATTCCCTGTAAATATTATGCTAATTATGTAAATAATTATCAACTGAATACAAATTAAAATCGCTTGATGTTACAACATTGTTAACGTACTGTGAACTTTTTTTCTTTTTTTTTCTTTCTTTTTTAAACAACGGGGATTTTAATTAGTTGTTAAAGAGTGGTATGAATTTTTCCTGTTCTAATTAGAATCTCGATGAAATAAAAACGATGTTGCCAAACTGTTTTAACACTTGAATTCTACAGACTAATATAAAAAAAGAGGCTAGTAGCAATAACTTTGTCTCATTTGTAGAAAATTACATGCATTTGAAATAGCCATACAGTATCTCATAATCATATTCAACTGTTGTCTTTATTGTTTCAATATATCCTTATTTTCCAACCTCAGGGATCAAGCAAGCTATGCCTTTCCTATAAGTTGTCAAAAGTTGTACTGTTTTGCACCAATAAACCAGAAGAATAAGTTCTAATTGGTTTTATTTGATCATTTGAGAATACAAGTATGTAAAACCACGTTTTTATAATAAACAAGCAGAAAACAATTCAACTGCATGCACTTCCCAATCTTATCTTTTCGTGTTTCAGACACAGCGGTGATCATCATGGGACTTTTTATGGTAATTCTTGTCCGAACATTCCCATGATGAGAGGATCCAAAATGTGGAACAGATTCTACAGACGACTTGTTATATTGCTGATTTTTCATGTAGACTCACCAGAGTTTTATTATAAAACAAAACAAAACAAAAAATTAAAAACATTCATGTGCATATATGTTTTACATACTTACAGTCGATTCACTTCGCTCTACATCGACCCTTGGCATGTGTAACTAGCCGAAACAGTCAAGGCATGTTGACATCAGTGAAGTGTATTTAATACCTAACAGGTCACTTAAAGAACTCACTGATGGGTCATCTAATTTTGCTTGTAACTATCTCATCCGCTTGAGGGTACTAGTTTACAAAACTCTTTTGGCTAGCTAGATATGCCAATCTTTGATGTGGAACAAAGTAGTTCAACAACCATTGGCTAGCGAAGATTTCCCACAGACTGACAACGATATTACAATCCATAGATTTATGAAACACGGAAATGTTCATGTCAAGCAGGTTAAGAGTCGTAGGTTGGTTCTCGTGAATACGTACGGTTCTCTAAGTTAAAATATTTCAGCATATTAAACGAATGTACTTAGTTCAAAATATTATTTTACGATAGCACACAGAAATGGTTATTACATCTGTAGAGAATGGCCTCCGTGATTCCCTAATTGTATATCGACTTACCAGAATATAGGTTCCCAGTGTTCCCAAATGTCGTTGTCAGGTCGCACACAAACACTTGTTTCTGAATTCAGCATAAATCAAACTTCAATTGTTTTGATAATTTGTCAATCTTACTCCTTAAATTAACAATAAAAACGTAACACTGCAATTTCTCTGTATTTATTACGTATCAGAAGCCAATAATAAGACTATATGGTTCCTCCACGTCTATATGAGATAAAGTATTGGTTGCATTACATCACATGACTCTCGTATGTACTCTATGGCGTTTGCAAACTTATTTCTATACTCAAAAAATTCTTTGATTTGAAAATCTATAAAAAGAATTGGATTCTATTTAGACCTTATTTAAGGTTTATTGTACTTTTATTTTTGGGTACTGAAAGGCTCAATTGGTCCAGAATGCCCGGGCTTGGGCAGACATTAAAAGTCACACGAAAGAAAGGCCAATATGACTCAGTTCATAATTGTAACGTATGAGCTAATGCAGGCTAGACACCTGTTTTCGGTAGGTTAAAACATTTGGACTACTCAGGCATTGTCCTGCTTCTTAACTTACAATTCACAAGTGATGAGTTAAAATTGAGATTATGGAGACTCATTTTAAATGGTGTTAGGTGCTTCACGTACACGTCACTGTCAAATTATACCAGGACTTGAACATAAAAAGGTTGAAAATTTGTGCTTTGTTTTTTGAATAGCAAAATCTAACCATAAATGCCATATTTAACATTAAAATGGTTTGTTTTTCTTTTTTCATTAGTGAAACATTGGAACATAAATATAATGCAAATTACTGTTATACCCTGGTATAGACTAGTGTACCGCCATTCGGAAAATTGTCGTCTCTTTTCCATGCTAGTCGAATAGCTTCTATTCTCTAGATGCTCTCGTTTCTCTGTTACAATTTCTTTCCTTTCGCTATATTTAAAAGATCCCTTGACAAAATGAGATAAAATCCTATGGGGGCCTTTCTGCTAACAATTGGATGATTTCAGCTTGTGGTGGCCTTGGCGTTGCGAGAAAAGAGAGAACGCTATGTTAGAAGCAATTTCAGTAGACCATTCAGACCATCTTGGCTATTTCTGCGAGATCAAAAATATGTATGTAGGCGCAGTAATTTAAAAAGAAATTATTTAACTGTGTTCACCAAATATGTCCTCGCAAAAACGAAACTGCATTTTATTTTGACCACTTCGACTATTTCTATAAGTTTTATTGACCTTGTTATTTGCTGAGAATCTGCAAATGAAACAATAATTCGATGAATTCGCAACCTCTCGGTCTATCCTTGTTTTGTAAATATTCTAAGCGGTCCGAACAACAACTAACGGCTAACATTCGAAACGCCACAGCCACCACAACATGGTTTCAGCCACTTTTTTCTGAAACTCATTCTCGCTTTTGCATCATTTTCTCTTGGAAGTCGCAAAATTAATAATAAAAAATATAGAAATTATACGATTTGCGCTAGCAAAACTAGCAATTTTATCATTAAATGATAAATGAATACATCAACAAATTCCAATTCCAGTACATTAAACATTACTGGACCTGTTAGACCATATATGTCTGGTCCCTGCCATAAATAATAGCAGGATACAATGAAAGAAATGACAAAGGTATGTGCTGATTATATCATTACGAGTGAACTCCCTTTGTGAATATGTCCACAGTACAGATGTCCCGGGCGGCCGAAAGGTGTAAGGCGCTCGCATTTACCAATCACTGACATCTCACCTCTTGGGTTAAGGTCTCGGACTTGGTCAGAGTCGCCATGTAAGAGCGCTTGCCAGTAGCTTCCTGTGGGTCGGTGGTTCTTCCCAGTTTCTTCCTCCACCAGATATAGTGGCCACCACGTATAGCCTATTATGTGCTGAAAAGTCGTTGAACCCACAACAGCAACAACAGCAGCAGCAACAACAACAAACTACACTGTATATGTAATCTATCGTAGAGGATAAACTTATAAATAAATCCTCAATACATTGGAAGCCTGTTTGTTACTTTGGGGAATTGCTCGGGGTAAAATTTGCTATAGTGTAGATTACGTCACTGCTGTTAGTATGATTTTGAAATGTGTGCAGAGTCACAATACAGAAACACAGCTCGGACAATAGTGACGTAGTTTTGCATGTCAAACAGTGAGGTAGTTTTCCATACAAAATAGTGACATAAAGCGGAAGAGAATTATTAAATATATTTGATATTTTTTTCAGTGCAATAAATGTAGTGAACTGTGTCGAAATTGTTTTATATATTCGATACACCAATACCGAAGCAAAGCTTACATTGAATCTTAATGAAACGACTTGAGATTCATTAAAAGAAGTGCCAGTGAGCATAGACTTTATGGCTTAACTACTAAGATTTCATAATTCCAGTGTTTGAATGGTATATGAATATCATCATTCGGAAAATCAGACAATTTGGTTCTGAAAATGTACAGCTAGACTTAACCATCAGACTCATGAAGGGACCCACTCAGCAAGGACAGCAAGTTGAGCATTTACGTTTCTACCATATAATTACATTATTAATATAAACATACAGGTCAAATTTCATCCCACTTTAAAATACTTCACATAAAATTAAACAAAAGTACAGGTTGTGGTTTTGACAGCATAGGTTATTTAACATTGCACTAAGATACTGTAGCGGAAACTTTACTTGGCTACACTACCCCGAGTATCGCTATCACGGGTTCTTTAGGATAGGTCTTTGTATTTGGAATTATACCCTGCTGAATCTGTGTGAGGACTTGCGCTCCAGAGTGCAACAGATTTCTACTTCAGCGGGATACCGACTTATTCCTGGCTTTTTTTCGCCTACTGGTTCGCCGACTGGGTCGGGGACTGAGTTGCTGATTTACGGTGTTTAACTGTCATACAATTAAAATAAATCTTAAATCTGAACCAGGATAGTGTCAGAACTAATATACATCCATAAAAAGGAAAATACCAAAACTATAGAACAATGTTATTTTAAATTAAAATACCTAAACTATGGATAATTTTTAATAAATAAAATAGCAAAACTATAGAATAATGTAATTTTAATTAAAACACCAAACTACAGAATAATGTTATTTTAATTAAAAATACCAAACTATAGAATAATGTAATTTTAATTAAAATTGCAAATTATAGAATAACGTTACTTTAATTAAAGTACCAACTCAATATAATAAAGTTATTTTAAATTAAAATTGTTTAGATAATTGTCAGACTTAGATCCAGGATTCTGAAAATGGGTTTATGTAGACATTTTCAAAAAATGAAACTAACAATAGCCCGTTAGTCAGAGACTAGTGTATTTCCCTACAGACTAAAATCTATACACTGGTATTAGTCTAATGCAACTAAGGAAAATTTTATTTGAAATTTTAATTAGGAAGGGTGTGGCCAGCTGCTGATTCTAAATCTGCAAGGATATGATTGTTTTTCCACTGATTATAGTAACCGTTTATTTAAACTAAATACTTCTAAACATACTTTGATAGCTAAACTGTATATACATGGAAACATGATTTGACAAATATTTTAAAAAATTAAAAATTAAAAAGAATTTATTTAAATTGGTTTAAAGCAAAATAATATAAAATACATTCTAAAACAATTTTTTGAGATAAACCAATTTCTAAGAGAAATGGACAATTTGTGAACTAGCCCTATTGTAGTTTTTGGCTCAAGAGTAAGACAACCAAAAACAAACTTTAATGTCACCTCATCTTTCCTCACCTGTATCATTCAGGTTTTGAACTTCGTTTTTAAATACACTTCTGGCAAATATACGGGTCTACTTTTTCATGCAATTGGACAACAAATGCGTCGAATAAATGGTGAAAGTGTAACGAAAATGGAAAACGAAGTCATTCAATTCATATATTTTGGAAAGTGGAATCGAAAAGATCAAATTTGTATAAATAAGGAATGGTTAACCATCGAGGCTACAAGATGTAATAAACAAATCAAGTGTGAATTGAGCTAGAGAGAAGTTTCTTGTATGTTTCATTTTATGCCCCAAAAAGTTATTCAAGTGCTTCCATAAAATATTTCATGTACAAGTATGCTACAAAATAGTCCAAGCTTGTCCAGAGTATATCTGCAGTGACAATTTCCAGATATCGATTGGGGGTGGGGGTGGTGGCTGCAAAAGCTACGCCACCTTGCGCTTTGTTTTAATCAAGCAGATATGTCTTGAACTCTTCCCTTGCAAAATAAATATTTTTGTGATGTATGTTTGAATTTGATTCTGATTTTTATTCACGAAAATATACCAAAAAGAAAGCGTCTATTAATTTTGATTATCGTTTTATTTGTGGAAAATATAATGACACACACACACACACACACACACACACACACACACACAAATTCTACAATTGTTTTTTTTTTTTTAAGTTTGACAATCCATTAGGAAGCCTCTCTTTTTCATTAGATCTATGCTGTCTATGAAAAGACCATGGAACAAAATACGGATTTGACAATAACAGCTGCAACTGTCTAACACTTTTCTCGCGTTGGAGTTGTTGGAGTGGTATTAATAGTTACTGTCTCCACACACTGTGAGAGAAGGCAATCAGGTTATATATTCTTTTTATTAAGAAGCACACACACACACACACACACACACACACACACACACACACACACACACCGTAAGACGCATAATATGCATTCCCATTAGAATATATTCTGACTTATTTTAGAAGAGATTTCTATCAAATTATGCAAATATAGAAAAGTGATTTTATCAACATTATGACAATTATCCATAGTATAGAAACAGTGTGAATCAATGCCGATATCATTTTATGACACCGTGCTACTCCCAATTTTCGTTTATATAGTGCGGGTGATGAACTGTATATAACTGGGTGCTGGATCATAGGCAACCTAAACCAATTTGGATAATAAATACCTAGGTCATGACTGAGTGTTATATAGTATAACTTGGTGATGGTCACTCCAAACGGCGTGTTGGACAGTAAACGGGTAGACAAGTCAATGTTGGATAATAGATGGCTAGATGTTGAATAATATATGAGTGAGTGTTTGATAGTAGAAGCAATTTTAATATTACACTTCCGTTTGACCCTGTAAATGTTTCAGTATAAAAGCGTAATGTTAAATTACCGTTTCCCCCAAAAGAGTCTCAAACACGTGTTTAACGTATAGTTTTAGCATTGCATTTCCCGCTAGACCATATGGAGGCTCACATACTTTGATAGAAATCATTGATGCTACCCTATTCAAGAATTTGTACTGAAATTAAGCAACTTCCCTCGACCACTTGGACAAAAATGATCCTTTCATTCACGAATCCAAAATATAATCATATAACGACTCTATAGTCGTGAATCTACACTAGGCCAATTCTACAGGATATTGCTTCAATCATCAGCATCTCGTCCAAACGATTTCAATTACTTTCAATGATTAGTTTGACTAAACATTAGATAAAATTTTGGCGAAGTGTACGTATCGAATACCATGCTATTTCTCATCGTCTTAAATTGGATTGTTCCACGGCAAAACACTATCAGATATTTTCCAATTTTGCTTTCTGTTCTGGGCGGAAACATGAACATTACACCGCAGCCAAGAGACATTCACGACAATGACCGATTCTACAAGTATTTTCGCTATTCTATATCGGATATTTGTCTACCATGTTGCCGTCGAGTACACCATCGTCGGAAACACAGCTGTTCTGTTCTGTTGCTTAGAGTCAATTTTTTTCAAAGTAGGTTCTGCCATAACTGATAACGAGGAGATACGTATCAAGTTTGCCGTACATTGGGGTATCATTGGTATCTTCATGTTAGTAAACCTTATTCTAAGAGTGTCAGTATTAGTATAAAACGAACTCTTGCACAAATATTTTTGTATACTGGACAGGAAACATCGCGTGAAACTACATTTTCAAAAACGATTATCCATTGAATTGCAAACAGCTGTATCCTGTGTACCGATGCGTCGCTCAACAATGAGGACATGGTTTGTTATCAACCGTCTTAAAACCGATGGTCACCCGAGGATTGCATGCTTTAAAATGGTTCAACTCTGACGAAAGGAAAATATTTTTTCTAGTAGACATAACGTAGCATCACCTGAACATTCTCTATAAAGATAATATTAATTTCAGCACACTTACGTAATAAAAGCGAGTTCAAAAGGTTTCTTTTGGGTTTTAAAAGTTTGCTTTTTTGTTGATACACAGCACTAAAACTGTGATTAAATACGTCTCATATGCACAGAGACACCCGTATCATTGTATGTGTCTGAATAACGACTATAGTATACGAGATCTTTCGACTGTTCCGAAAATTAGCGAGCTGCCCGGTCACGTGACTAGGTAACGTCAAAGACAGGACAGTTGAAGCCATGGCTAGCCACAATTGTACTAAACTTTTTGTGCTTGAATTTAGTAATTTTGGAAATAAACATATTTCAAGTATGGACCGACATTTTCATCCCTCAAAAATTCAGTCATACCAGTTTGAGCCGTTGTCAAATGAACTCCTTGAATTTGACAGCCCTGAAGCCGGCGGATCACTCGAGAACTCTGATGTAAAAGACGATATCAACGTCAGCATTCTTAAGACCAGGAGCTGGTACGTACCTTTTCTTTCTTTTTTTTTTAAATTTAATTGTTTTGGGTACATTTTACTCTTTATATTTCAAAAATACAAGTTCGATTTCAATTTTAGTTCCACAGTATGTTAGATGTGGGTTGAGATTGTACACAGTAGTAGGTCGGATATTCATTACGATTGCAAATATGCAAGTAGTAGATGAAAACCAGGTTTTTGGACCATGGACCCTATTTCCCTGTCCCAGAGACCCCATCCCTCTCCAAACAAACACAAAGACGTATTTTCAGACCACCCACGACCACACATATCGGCAAAGCTGATTTTATTTCTAAAGTTTAGATAAAATTTTATTAGTCAGATTATTTCTAAAGTTTAGACAAAATTTCATACCCTATCATCACCCTACTTTTCTGGTAATTTTTTTCATTCCTACTAACTCTCATTCGGAGAATATCCGCTAACACACTGTCAAAAATACGAAACTCACGTATTAAATCGTCCATATTATATTTTACACCTCGTAGATAAGATCGTATCTGATCAAGTAATTTTTCATAAGTGATACTAGCTGTTTTACAGGCATTTTTTTTAGTCTCAATTCGAGGCTCAATTCTTTTTACACGATGTTACAAAAGAAACACCAACACCGGATATTATTAACAAAAACGGGTTTAATGATGCTCCTCTTGAGATTATACCAGAGCCAGTCATTAGAAGTGGTAAATATGATATTGACCGAAGTATTTTGCTATAGTGTTTGTAACATTGTTTTACACACCAAAGGTTTTTATGATAAAACTTGTAATATTGCATTAATGCGTCCACATCTTGTTTTGGAATTTCCTCTAAAATATGATTGAAATCGATGATCTGTTTTTTCTTTATACAATATTTGTTTACAATTTTTATACAATGTCAAAAGTTCTAGTACCAACAATCAAAACAAGAAACCCACTGAACTTATAATTGTTAGCATGAGCTAAAAATCTCTATACTTGTCATAAACATCAGACGAAGTATCTTTGTATCGTTCATCTGTTAATACCTCATTTTTCTTTAACCAACTGTTGGAATTGAACGTGTTTTTTTACACGATATTGATACAAATCTATTTTATGTATCAAATTATCGTATTCTCTTTCTGTTTCATCAATAAACCCGAGTACCAAGCTTATTTGATCCAACGTAAAATTTTTGAGAACAAGATGTCTGATAAGCGCGTATGCGACTACGAAATTTATTAGTATTAATCTTCGGATTTTTTTCTGTATCAACCTCGAAATGACTAACAATAGAATTTACTTTTAACAACACTTTTTAGTATGGTTGCTTGAATATTTTCTCAAATTCAGTGTAATAATTTCGTAACGACAATTGTCTAGAGCGTTGGAGCGATGGAAGTGGAACATCATCTTCTTCACTGATGTCATAGTAAGAATATTTTTCTACAAGACTTGCTGATTCAACTTCTTCAAAAAACTTTTCTCGCTCAGCGTTATTGAAATTGTCAATTTCCTTGTTAAGATTTTTGATTATCGCTAGAGATTTGTTGATAATAATCGGATCAAAATTAAAATTTTCATGTATCATTGGTGAAATTGCGTTTAAGTAAGCTTTGATTATTAACCCCGTATCTGCTGATATACTAGAGATTTTAACTAGGGTTTCTTTGTCGTGGTAGTACATACCGAGATGCTTAAAAATTTCTCGTTTTAAAAAACTATTCTGCAAATTTTTGTTTTTTCTTAATTATATTATTTTAGCTTCCGCTAGCTTGTCGAGACGACTATGATTGTCGTTTAATCGTTTTTCTTCCTGCGCTTTTCCACCGTAAGTTCGTGCTTTTATTAGATCTGATAGTATTATCAAATCTGTATTTTCCTTGTCAAGCTCAAGCAATATTTTTTCAGCAGGATTTCAACTTTTTTGTTCCTCTAGACAATCATCACGATGACAGTATCTGTTTATAATATCAAAGTTTCTTATTGCTTCTATTAGTTGTGGTCCTAGCATATGCATAATGCGAGCAAAATTAATTTCACTTTCCGAAAATGCTGGATTGTTTATTAAATCGATGCTAAAATATTTCCTATTTTGTATTTTGTTTGCTGCTTGTGATTTAACGTTATCATCTGCTGCGGGAACAAATTTTTCCTTATTAAAAATATTATTGTAAAACTCCCTTGCAACGGTTATAATTGCTGATTCAGACATTATTTTACAACATTAGATTAAATTTGATCATCGAGTATATATATTTGAAATGCTGTCAATCCTGGAAACGGACCTTCAGCAGTGACAACATAAATTCGAAAATAAAGGTACTTGTTAACAGTATTCGCAGTTGGAATTGTAAAATATTGAGTTTTTGAAATATACGTGTTTGCTGTACTATACAACGTTGTCCAGGCTGTATCATCGTTTGATCCTTCCAATTGCCAATCATAAATTCGCCCAACACTAGAGTTTAATCGGCCGCGCAAATGAAATTGCCAAATCGCAACTGCAACGGGACATTTGATTTTAATCCAAAAGTCTTTGGTTTCTCCGTTAGTCGTCCATTCTTGTCTATAATCAACAGCGAAAGCGTGATGAGGATAATTTTCAGGATAATGTGTTGATGCGCTTACCTCAAACCCAACTCGGTTATCAGATGCCTTAAAAAGTGTTGGAATATACCCAACATTGGTTTTGGTTCATTTTACACCACCAGATAAATTATCAACATACGCTTTATTTGTTAGATCATTAGGATTAACTGGAATATAATTTGTTGCTATTTTGTTGGTTCTCATATTTATGTTGCCTGACATTGATCCACCAGAGAGTTTTAAATACGAAGTGAGCGCTCCTTTTAACTAAGCATAACTAATGGCATCAGTATCATCAGCTCTTGGCGAATTTATTGAAAGCCCAGTTATTTTTGAGTTATTGCTCATTATAAGGTTAACAGTCATTGTGTCGCCGGCCTATTAAGCTTGTTATTGTCAACATATTTTAGTTGAGCATAACTCACCGTTTGTGTATTATCAACGTGTGCTGGCGGTTTCCAGCCCAAATATTTTTTACTTGACATATTAATATTGCCTGTAACCGTTCCACCGGTTTTATCAAGCTTGTTACCATCCACATACTTCAACTGCAAATAACTTACCGTTTGGGTTTGATTTAAGTTTGCTGGTGGATATGCGGTCTCCAAATTTATAAATTTTTTTCCTGACATGTCCAAGTTACCGTTTAACATTCCTCCTGTCAATGATAGTTTGTTATCGTCGATCGTTTTTTAGTTGTGAGTAACTTATCGCTTGAGTGAGATCAACCTTTGGTGGTGGATAATATACTTCTAAACCAAGTTCTTGTTGATTTGACTTCAATAAATAACCTGTCATTGTATCACCGGTTTCTTGACGAACGCTGATGTATCAGTTATTGTTGGTTGGTCAGCGGAAATGGATCCTGTGAGTGCTTTTCCAAACTTTGCATAATAACTCATATTATGTAAAATATATAACATAAAAGTATATAACAATAATGGCAAAGTCGTCGATATTAAATTTTTATACCGAACGATTAATCAAGCATAAACACAACAACGAACTTCCAGATTGTCATTGTCTTATTGTTGGTCGTACAGGATCTGGTAAAATAAATCTATTATTAAATCTTTCTCTCAACGACAACTTTAACTATGATAGGGTATATATTTATACAATCAATCCACAACAGGACAAATATGAGTTATTGAGCGAGTACAACGACAAACTTCGCAATGATCTTGGCGCTGGGGAAGATATATTTTTAATCAAACAACCGGAAGATTTAGTTCCCCGAATGAACTTGATACCTCCGAGCACAAAATAATCGTATCTGATCATATTCCACTAAACAATGAGGAGATGAATAAGATTAGGTCTTATTTTTTGTTGTCGCGTAACAAAAGGTGTAATTCGGTTTATCTTGTGCAGGGGTTCTATAACGTCAACAGATTTATTCGGCGAAATACGGGGTGTTTTATATTGTTTCCTGGACTAGATAATGTTGATCTGAGAAATATTGCAAACGAGCAATGCGGTGATGTAACAAAAGATAAATTTATTGAATTATATCATCAAGCAACAGTGGATCAACATCAACAAAGAATTGAATTACAAAAGAAATATGCTGCAACTCGAGCTGCTTTTAAGAAAAAAGTGGAAGAAGCACGTCGAGTACAAGTTTGTGAAGAACTAGAAACTGCCAAACTTTTAGCCGGTTACCAATGAAGTACTTGGCAAACAATCAGAAATATGAACATTATCTGAAGATGAGCTTAAAAAGTACAAGAAAAAGGTTTGTTAGGACAGTTAAAAGAACAATAAAAAATACAGGCGGAGGCAACAGTTGAAAACATTGCTGAAAAAGTGGAAGAAAAAAGTTAAATACAAGAAATAATTGACTACAATGACAGGCAATAAGATGTTGATGTACCTGCTGTACGAGTAAGAAAATTTGCTGAATAATTGAAAAGAAGATATAGAAAAATTAGCGAGTATAGCAAAAGAAAATATTCCTGATGACGTTTACCAGGATTTTATTGAATTTCATATTAATAATGTGGGGCTTGATAAAATTGGAAACTTAAGAAAATGGTCAGATGATGATTATACAAAGCTTATTAAGGTATTAAATCGTATCATCGGAAAAGGAAATACCTCATATCAAATTTTAGAATATCATGATGAAGATCCGTATTTGTTGAAAACATTTTAATAGAATGCGTAATGGAGTAATTGCATCAGTTGTGCTTAAAACAGCAGAACAATACCGAAACAGGAAAGAAGATTATAAACAAAGTTTTATGTTTTTTTAAAAAAAATATGAAAGAGAACGTGATAAAACTGCAGTTGATGAAATACTTGGTTTTGGTGTTGACGGCACTAAAGCTCTCAGAGCCATCGTCCGAGTTTTTACATCAACCACCGAAATGGTTGACCGACTTATGTTGCTGATATCATCAAAAGAAGCTGGAAATAAAAGCACAGAAATCGACAACGAAATTATTGATATATTAGATCATCTTAGATCGAGTGGATTATTAACATCGTCCGAGTACGAAATTTTACATAGCAATCTTATAACGTAAATATTATAGAACATAAAAAAATTATTTAAAAAATGCTATCATCGACAACATTACTACTAGATTCATCACAAACAATGAGTGACAGCACAAACTTTTCTGTCACCTACAATTCGCCAATAGAACTAGATCCTAATAAGCAGCACGAAATTGGATTGATTTCTGCTACAGTATGGCATTCTATGGCAAATATAAAAACAAACGTCAACGACAACTTTACATTTAATCCTGTCGCGTGGTTATCAATTAAGATAACACAGGGAGCGTACAACGTAACCGATCTTAATAAAACGAATATAGAACTAATAACAAAAATGGAGACGTCGCAGACAATTTTGAGTTAACTCCAAACTATAATACGCTACGAGCTAGAATCACGTTAAAAATAATATGATAATCTATTTTTCACAAGCAACTAGTATTGCATCGTTATTATTCTTTAAAAATAAACAATACGGGTCACCTGTAGAACAAACTATATCCGACGATGGAGACGTCCCAGTAAACATAACACAAGTAAACATAATTTTCATCAATTGCTCTACTGCACCAGGATCTTACTCAGCTAAGCGAAGCCAAGGTCAAACGATCTATAGTTTTTCACCAGATGTTCCGCCGGGATCGCTAATGCAAATTACTCCTCGACAAATAGTATATTATCCGATTAATCTTGAAAATCAAATAACAAGCATAAATATGCAATTGACAGATCAGTCCAGGCGATAATTAGATCTTAACAATGAAATTGTCACGTATTACCTACGCGTTGCATAAATTTTATAGTAGTAATATTGAATAACAAGATGAAGCAAAAAAGAAAGTACCGAAGAAAAATTGTGGGTGGATTTTTTGGAAATATATTTACAAAAATAGTCGAGAACATCCCAGGAGTCGCACGTAAAGTAGCACCACTTGCACTTGACGCAGGTAAAGCTTTTGCGACATGTGCTGCATCTGCGGCAGGCACCGCAGTCGGATAAAAGATCGCCGATAAAATTAATGGAAGCCCACCTTCAGCATCGACACCTTCGGAAGCAGAAATAAAACAAGCAATATCAGATATTGCACCAACAAAAGAAACAAATCAAGCAATGATAGCTATAATAAAGAAATTACTATCACCGCGTGGTGAAGAGGTAATACGCAAACTTGTAAAGAAAACAAGGCTAATGACGCCTGCTGCTTCCTAGCCCAACCCGACAATGAATTTTGTGTGGCGATTATAAAATAAAATAATGTCAGCCAAAATTTATCTTGATCTCGCTGAAGAACATGATACCGACGACACCGTAACAGAATTTGAATACGTCGGGTATCTCGATGAAAACTCAAATGAACCAGGTAAGACCGGCGCCAGAACTTTTAATACACGAGACGAAGATGTGTTTCTATTGCCGCATAATGCGGTCTTAGAAGTACGTTGTCAAATATTAACAGCACTTGTTAACAACGGTTGAAGCTTGTTTAGAAGTGCTCGATACCAACTAGCCAGTCAAACTGTGGAAGATATTTCAACACACCTGCCTGAAGAAAGTACCATACTCAACATAATTTCGTTCAGCGATGATTATTCGAGATCCGTGGCCACAAATATGATGTGGTTTAAAGATACTGCACTTGGAACTGCTATATCAAGCGAATTTCGCACTGCTGCTGGTGCTCCTTGCGCAAATAACAATAATCTAATAGCCAATCCCGCTGGTAATGCAGCTGGTGATATTGGAGACTCAATAAGATTAGCTGTTACAAATATAGGACAACAACGCTATACCGAAGGATACGCCAAACGATAAATGTTTGCCTCAGAATCTCGCCAAATAACAATGATGCTTAGTTTAAGCACAATATTTGGGTTTTGCCGCGATGACAACAAGTTTTGTGGACTAAAACACACTTATTCTTGATCGAGCAGAACAAAACTATTGTACAATGCATGCCGCTGGAGTAGCTGAAGGACGGTTTTCATTTTCCAGACTCGCGGTCAACAAGTCGATAGAATATGAATCAATGCTTGCCGCGTACACAAAAAAGATTATTTTCAGCAAAACAAAATTTATCAAACAGCAATTCCTAACACAACCGATTACACTTGGCGTATTACAACCACGCCCAGCGAATAATTGCCAAGACACTTGTTTGTTGTATTTCAGCAACAACAACGACGTAATGACCAAGAACAAAACAACTCCGTATTTGATAACGCCGATGTCAGACGAATCTTTCTTAGGATAAATTCGAAACATTATCCTGAACGTGCAATCGAATGTAACTTTGCCGATGATGAAACAAGAAACGTTACACGAGCTTACATGTACTTGATGGAAGCAATACAAAAATACCAAGACGAGGATAGCGGAAGCCAAATATCTGTCGAGGAGTTTCGTACGCTTTACACAGTCTTTTACTTCGACGTATCAAAACATTCCGAGGATCTACCGCTGATATTGAAGTTACTTGGACGCTTGGAGCGGTTCCAGCTAATCCAGTTAATGCATATGCACTAGTCGTCAGTGACAGATTCTTGACAATTGACGCAACTAAAGAAAAAATGACTGTCCAAGTGTAAACGGTTTAAATATATATTATGAGACAAAGAAGTATAATGAAAACCGAATACATAACCAGAGAAATATACCTGATGCCCGGCCAAGTTGAAAAATTATCGGCAGCGGTGGCTAAAAGCAATTCTGTTTCTTTAAAGATATCTCCAACTGAGGCGCCGACGACACAGTCGTCAAAAGCAGCAGTGAAGGTAATGTTGACGCAACAACAAATCAATAAACTTGATCGGGGTAAACCGTTTGTTTTTAAGTTGTCTGTTGCACAAGTAACAGCGATGGCGAAACATGGCGTTTTTTTTTTTTTTGCACCAGCACTTTCTGTGTTAGCTAGCGCAATACCAAATATTTTACCTGTGCTAGGAACTCTAGGGCTAGCAGCAGCGTCAGGAGCAGTATCAGGAGCAACTAGAAGAGCAGTATCTGGGGATGGTATCAAAAAAATCTATCGTCAGCGATAAAAATCGCTGCGACAAAGTCACTGACGTAGTTTTATGTGACAGTAAAAAATAAATGTCAGCTAGAATAGCAAGATTACCGAAGGCAACGACAAAGTCGGAAAAAAGAAAACAACGACAACAACAAAGCTTTCGCCGAGATCAGTAAATCAAGGAGGATTTATTATTTCTCCTGATCCGCTTATAGCAGCAGTAAAAGGATCAACGAGAAGTCTAATTCTGAGTATGGCAAGAATTGTACGAGATCAAATAATAAAACATAGTATGAAGTAGATCGTCACCGATAAAAATTGTCGACGTTGCAGTTTTATGTAACAATAAAAAATAAAATGCCAGCTAGATAAACAAAATCGTCAACAACTAAAGAAAAAAGAAAACAACGACAAAGCGTTCGCGTGCGCCAAGGGCAACAAAACAGGGAGGATTTCTTCCTATCGCTCAACTCCTAGCGGGATTAGCGGGAAGTCTACTTCGGAATCTGTTAGGAATCGGACGCGGAATGACTTTATCGGGGACCAAACGCCATTGAGTAATTTTGATATACTAGAAAAACTAAGATCTGACGACGTCGTCGTTGACAAAGGATTTCGCAGAGTATATTCTAAAGATGAACTAGGTAATATACCAGCAGGTGGTTCGTGTATTATAAACATACAAAACTTTAATGATGGAGCTGGAACTCACTGGGTTACTGTTTACGATAATAATTATTTTGATTCGTTCGGACTTCCTCCGAATGATCTAATAAAAAAATATATCTTTAAAAAATAAAAAAAAATAAATTACTCATCTGATCAACTACAGCCGATTGGAACATCCGCTTGTGGTTATTATTGTATTATGTTCGTCCGGCAGAGATCAAAAGATCCCGATTTTCTAAAGTTTATTTTGCAAATTGAGAGGTACCCGAGTAAGAACAATGATAAACTGGGGCGACGACAAAGTCGCTGCTATAATTTTGTGTGACAGTCAAGTATAACAACGTCGCAATCATCCACATATTGCCTCAAATGCAAAACTAAAAAGCCTAACACTGACGAGCGAACAGAAAAAGAAACAACAGTATGTTGAAAAGTATTTGTGCTGTTTGCGGCAGAAAGAAAAGTATATTTCTTGCTTCGTCAACGCCAAATAAACAAGTAGCGGAAACTCAGTCGTTGACGACTTCGTCGTTGACGTCGGGATCTGGAATAGACAGAGTTATTTTTGTCGACGATTAAGAAAATAAAACAATGAAACAAAACGACGACAACAAAGTTGTTGTAATTGTAGTTGTGGTTGTGATAAGGATCTTTGCATCGAACAAGATAAAATTGTTACATACTGTCAATCCTGCAATCGCCGAGAAGTAATTGGCTCTGGGATGGATATCCACAAATTTATCGGAAAATTACCGAAACCGAGTGGAGGTTGGACATTGCCGGGGCACAAATACACTGGGAACTATAATCCGCTAGATAAACAACTAGACGAAAGTGATAATACATTACCCGGACAAGAGCCTCATAATCAAGTTCATGCGATAGCAATGCGTCAGGACATCTGTTATAGAGACAACGAACAAGATAAGCCTGGCTGTGATAAGATAATGCTAGATGAACTTCGTAACATGGAACCTGCAAATACTCGAGAACGATTTGATAGAAAGCTAGTGCAAGGATTAATTGGAGCAAAATATAAACCTGGTCTCGGTAGAGAATTGCATGATGATACTTCACCGATGAAGACACTTGCAGCTGAATTACATAAACCTAAAAAAAAAGTTTCCGCGAGGTAAGGTTGTCGCGAATGCCGTTGATGATATCTGGGCAATAGATTTAGTAGATGTCTCAAATCTTACTCAGTTTAATGTTGTCGCTGATGGCACTCCAAAGAAATGCTTGTTTAACGCTATCGATGTTTTTAGCAAATAAGCATTTAGTATACCCGTTTCAGATAAAACAGGAACATCGATAAATGATGCACTAAAACAAATTATCGTTAGTACGGAAAGAAAACCAAATAAAATTTGCACTGACCATAGAGCAGAGTTTTTTAATATAAAAATTTGAGCAGTTTTTGGAACAGAATAACATAAAAAATATGTTACAGGAAACGAAGGGAAAAAGCGTTGTCGTTGAAAGATTTGATCATACACTAAACGAGCTGATCCATAAACATTTGACGGCTAAAAGCACGAACAGATTTATTGATGATCTTCCGCAGATTGTTGACAAATACAATAACACAAAACATAAATCTATCAAAATGTCACCAAACGACGCAATTACAAATCCAATACTTGCAAACGAAAATATGTACCGGCGACATAAATTTAAGGTTGCTGATAAGGTTAGGATTTCATTAACAAAAATGTGCTCGAAACTGGACCGAAGAAGTATTTGTCATTGATAAAGTTTTAATGACAATTCCTGTAACGTATGCGTTAAAAGATCTAACCGAGGAACAGTATTTGTTAGTTTTTATGAACAAGAACTACAGAAAACTGAACAAGATATATTTGTTATCGAACGAGTAATCAAAAAGCATTGCAATAATAGCCTCGTCAAGTGGCGCGGGTACACCGATAAATTTAATAGTTGGATACCAACCAAGGAGCTAAATGAGCTCAATATTCTGAAATAATGTTTTGATAAATTTTTTCATAATTGCGTAGGATAGATTTACAATTTACTGGCTTACATAATGATATCAAATATCGGAGGCGGTCGTCAGAAATCGTCATCAGATTAAATACCTTGACAAATATGAAATCGAATTTTATATTTTTCTATCAGTCGGGAATTTCGATGTTCAAGAACGGTTTTATCAGCTGCTAAAACAACTGATTCTCTTCCACTGTAAAATTAAATTTTAATTTTTTTGTAATATGATATTTTACATTGTATCGACCAGTTGTCGGCCTTCCATAATTTTTCTTGTCCCTCGACATTGTCGCGGCGACTTCGTCGTGACGACTTACGTCGTTGGCATCAGCTTCGCCGACGTTGACATCGACTACTTCGTCGTTGACATCAGCTTCACTGACGTTGACATCAGTTTCGCTGACGTCTGTGGCTTCTTGTGCTATATCTGATGGTGTTAATGGTGTATCATAAATACATTTTAGTTTTTCGAGAAGACTCATATTATATAATTTTGTAAAATCTAAATAATAAAATAATGGACAAGATAAGATATCATAAAAGGCAAAAATTATGAATCATCTTGAGCTTAAAGAAGCTGTTCGTAGATGCTTCATCAGTGATGAAAATATTTCTGTTAATCTTCTTCTGGTAGACAACGGACCTGATAACGTGCTACTAACCGAATCGGAAAAAAAAAAAAGAATTACAAAAAAATATTTGTTATGTAACATATGATAGAGATGCTATCATGTTGTGGTGCCATAGCTGCATCCGTCGAGATGAGCTTACGGAAATAATATGAAAAGTTTAGTCATCATCGTATCGGAAGATAATGCTAGTATTATGTTTCTTAGAAAACGTTGATCTTGCTGTTCCATCTGCTACAAACTTTACCAGCATAGAATTAATGTTAAAGTATCTTGCCGTAGAATTAATTGATTTAAACTTGATTTCTTCGTTTGCTTCAAAATTAAATGAAACAGCAGGTTTAACTTTACTAAAATCATGATTACCTGCTTTACCTTTTCTAACATTTTCCTGTTGAGTAACAAGTTCGAGGTTTCGATACGATTATCTGTTTTAATGTTGTTAACGTGATTAATCACCATCCCTGGCGGAATCAATCTTTGAAATACTCCAAACACAAACCTGTGGCTATAATATTCAACAAAATCTGTTTGTGTTCCTCGTATATTTATTCTAAGATATCCGCTATTGCCTAGTTTTCCTAGCACTTTTTTCGTTTTTCTGCTTCGAATAACTCCTTTGTCGAACGCCTCGTAAAGATCAAATACTGGATGTGGTAACTGGTTGAAATTCATTTTGTAAAGACACGTTTGCAATATTATCATCAGTAACTGCACCATTGACATGATATACTCGTTCCCCTTCTGGAATTGCATCACATTACAACGAGTAAATGAAATCTTTTCTTAGTATTTCAGTTTGCTCAATATCATCACCTTTAACGATGATCTTATAACCCGCTGATGTTTTTTGTCCGTATTTCATGTGTATCACCGATCCCAACATATTCCCCGCGTACAAGTTGTACTTGGGGTGGACATAATAATATTACAGTTCGCTTGCGCTTGTCGTTATACAATAGATAATTCTAATCTCTGATTGTACGTATTTTGCTTAGCCCTTCGACATGTGTATAGTGCAGTGCGATACAAATAAAACACCTGTTGAACGCTCAGTTAGACATTTGATAGTACAGTATATAACAATGCTGAAGTTACGTTAAATTTTTTTAATGAGAATCTTGTCGCGATACAACGAAGAAAAACAAATTTGAAACTGAATAAGCCCATTTATGTTGGGTCTTCTGTGTTAGATTTGTCAAAAGAGGTAATCTAGTATATAAACACCCACATTTGTCTTTCTTAGTGTGTCCTGACTGCCAAACAAGAGGTCGCAATTTCAAAACTCCTGGCGGATTACCGATTTTTTAAATACTTTTTTATGTTCAAACTTTCCTTTAAACTAGTTCATCCCATTTTTTTTTAAATTTTAATTTTTACTCTTTTTTATTTTCATTTTGAAATTTTCTTATGTCACTCCCATCCTATGACGGGCAGACCTGACTGCCAAAAAGAGGTCACGAGTTAGAAGCTCGTGACGGCGTCCCAGTTTTGTTATAAATTCTTTGGTATGTTCAAACTTTCTTTAGAACTCGCTCATCCCATTTTTATACTTTTTTCCCGTCCTAAGACTGGCAATTAACTTAGTTATTTAATATTTAATAACTGAGCCAGGCATTATTTTAAAAAATCTGGTTTTCAATAACAGGCAGCCTCATAAAATGGGACTTTCATATTATCTTTTACTGATATACTGCCATTGTAGTATAACCAATGCATCAGTCATTCTTTCGTCAATTACTTCTTTAATAGGTGTTTTGTGGTTTCTGTTAGGACATGCTTACTGTGAAGGACCCTGATAATGTTAACCTGTCCTCAGACTCGGCGGTCCTGGTAAGGAGAGCATCTATTGTCAGTGACAGCAACAGATATTGAATACCAGTAATATCAAAGAAAAGGAAAAGACTGTTAACTGTCAAAATAATCAAAGATATTACAAATTTTGGGTATATGCATTATGAATGTATATGTGTGCACTACCGATTGCTGTTGAACTTCTCAGTCATGTAGACTGTACAGATACTTAACTACATGCAATATGTCTAGCGTATCTGGTACTTGCTATGAAGAGTAAAGTTATATCAGCCCAATCCTGTATTGTAAAATCAGTAAGTGCATTACTTCCCTGTACACACACGTGACTAATTTAATACGAAAACATCAAGTAGAAAATGTTTTAGTCATTTCAAACGTCTAATGCAATGACTTTTTATATTGATAAATAATGCTTTTAAGATTGATGCATCACAAAGGAAATCGGAATAAATTAATTCTGACCCCTTTACAGTTTTATTGGATCGGATGTATGACGCAAAGTGTGTTGGCATTTCTCCTCTTAAAACTAGCGTTCATCCGACATCAACTTCCTGCATCAGCAGCCACGCGCTGCAGGCAGTCTGCAGCCTCTGACATCACACGCGCTCGGTTTCCGAAGATTAACGGAAATTATGCATGCGAAGCGTTCAGGTTTATTTTGACCGATTTTATCGAAAACGACTGGGTGCTTGACAATCTAACTTTCAGCAAAGTAAAACATGCCTTTTGGACATTTTAAATAATATATTAAATAGGAAAAAGCAAACACCTCGGACGAAACACGTTTAGATTGCTGTCATTCACACAGGTCGTTTCTTAATGATTGACCTAGCTACTTGAGTAGCTACTGTGGACACAGTGCAACAAAGGTGCCAAAACCTATGGTTCAATCCATGTAGTTAAAATAATACCTGTGTATCGCTAAACCTGTTCCATGTACACATTATGCTAAGACACAATTTTAGCGTGGTATGTTACAGTGGACCAGATACTATTATGATTTAATATGAATAATCGTATATGATGCTCAAGAGTGTGTGTATGTGTGTGTGTGTTTAAAACAGTACGGAGCATCCCCTTTTTACCAATTTCTCATCACAAGGTTGCTACACACCGTATTATTATTATTATTATTATTATTATTATTTCACGGTGTGTGTGTGTGTGTGTGTGTGTGTGTGTGTGTGTGAGAGAGAGAGAGAGAGAGAGAGAGAGAGAGAGAGAGAGAGAGAGAGAAGTAGTACGCTAGGATATAAAGAAATTAACATTAGATTACTCATTTTATGAGTTTCTGAAGGCACGGGTAAATTCTGTTAGAAATGTTCATTTTTCAATTTTCTTTCTTTATCAGTTGCTAACAAGTAGTGTTATATTTATTATCAAATGACTGTTGTAACATTTGCTGTATGCCTCTGCACACGCGTTGAGACTACAAACAATGATGTAAAAGTCCGTAAAGTATAGGCGGGAGAACAGTAAAAAGAGGTCTTATTCTATGCACCATATGAAATCAACTGAATGAAGACTGACAATAGATTATTACATTTACTTGATCTTTTTTCTTATTCGTAAACGCATGTTTTGGCTCTATAATAAGAGTGCAGACCAACAGGATGGGTCTTACGTTATTCTTACACTGTAAAGCTGAGTGTTTGTTTATTTTGTTGTTGTTGTTGTTTTCTTTAAACGGTAGCTCTAATGTTAGGATTTTTTCTGCTTCCACACTCCAGTGCCAAGAAGGACTACACATACACAAAACTATAGAGAATTTAAGAACGAACTCGTGTACTGTAACATTTTCACGCTTCGCCAAATACTTTGAACAGTAACACTATTGGTTTTGAAATTAACAAAACACGTTGTCACTTCGTCATTTCCACATAAACACACAGATTAGTAAAGAGAAGGTCTACACCATTTAGTGCCACATTTTTTTTTAAACTAGTGAATTTTTTGGTGTTTATAGCCACGCTTCTATTTTTTAACCTACAGAAAAGACCACAAAATCATATGATTGGCAATTTGACTAGTATCTCTTTCCTAGATGGTCGGGGGTAGCCCTGAAAAGGGATGCTTTGTTGGTGGGGTTATCGCAATCTCTTATCGTCTAAGACTGCGTTCCCGTCTGGCTGCAGGCTTTCCCACAGGATACAGTCTGCTTCTGCGGAAGGAGAAAGAGAACTCTTTCGTGTCCACACGGCAGTCCACAAAACCTCTGTCTGGCTCCTGCTGCTGTTCCTGTTCTGTCTGCTGTTTCTGAAGTCTGTACTTCTCAGTCCACTCTTCTTGCTCCTTCTTAATTTTGTCTTTAAAGACCTCTTTTATCAAGTCTTAGGCCACTTTTAACATACTGACATTTTCAATCTCATCAGGCTTGGGTATCAGGTTTTGCCTGACACGATGTAAATTCACGTGGACTTCGTTCAGATTTGCTAGTCTTGAACACATCTTCATAGGATGACGAGTCAACAATGGATTGTCAGACTGTTAATTATTAAGTTTGAATTTAAGTGGCGTGCGCACAGTCTTGCATGTGCCACTGGTTAATTCCTGCACCGCAAGATGTTAATTATTTCTAGGGAATGGAATCAGAGCCACATTCCCCAGGCGTTAATGCACTCAAAGAGTGCTGTTAATTTAGCCGACAGGCAGCAGAACAATAAATTCCAAGCTAACTGAATGATAGGCTTTCATGAGTGGGGATAGGCCTAGCACACACTCATATTGTCAGTCCATATCTAGCATAGGGTGAGTGGGAGTAGTACCATCACTCACTCGCGTATTCGGTTGATTAGAGAGACTGATATTAGTGCGCGCATTGCACGCTTATTGATTTTGTTCTCCGGTCGAGGAAAAGGGTGCGTAGACCAGGAAGGGAGGCGCCAAGTCGCAGGACGGTGTCCAGTGATTCCAGGGTACTGGTCTAAAGTTGGTCGTCTTGCACGGATTAAGAATTTTGGATAGAAACTCTGTGCTGTTTTTGTGTTATAATTAGGAATTAAGTAGGAACCTCGGATGACAGCATTTTCTGTTATTTGATACCAGTAGTTTTGTCACCTTGTGTGACTGGTCCCGATGGTCCTGGGCTTAGACCACCTTATGTGAATATTGTTTTGGGGTCTTACTGGGTGTGCTTTATTTTGGGGCCAATCGGTCTTAGGGTGTGTTGATCTGTGATTATTTGGGACCGATCACTTATGTAGATTAGTTCTTGCCGCCTTGTGCAGCGAGGCCTGATGGTCATTGGACTTTTTGACCACCTTATATAGGCTATTCGGGGCCCTATTGTTTTCTCCAATCTGTTTACGTAATCGCCTTGTGTGGCGGGCCCTGATGGTCCAAGTGTTCGGACCACATTATTCTATTGAGGTGGCTGTCATCTTTTGGCTGAGAGTTGTTAGAATGGTAGGGTTAAAGGATGAATCGGTTAGCAGGTTATTTGGGAGAAATCAAGAGGCGAGGAAAGATAGGAGGAGATAGAGGTATAAGAATTTTTAAAAAGAGTTTTGACTTAGGTGGTGGTTTAGTTATGGCTGCGGCTTTAGTTTTTGGAAGGGACAGACGCCTTCGCTGAGTAATCATGTCCCTATGTGACTCATCAAAGACGTCCATCCCATGGTTGAGCCGTTTTGTGGCTTTTAAGTTTTAGGTCTGGTTAATTTTTTACGCATATTAGGTTGATGATTTAATACGCGCTTTTGGGGATATTTCTTAAGTTGTTTCATGAAGTTTTGAGATGAGGTCAGGGCTCCAGCGCGCGCATAGGCTGGTACATACCCCTAAGTGGGCTGTAAACCGAAGCCCTCGCACCCCCTGGTCCGGTTATTTTGTGTAGCGGCTTTTATTGATTGTAGTTTTTAGATAACGTTAGACTGGAGACCGCCACGATTTTTAGGGCTCAAGCGCGGACGCGCTTAAAAAGCATCCCTACGATTACTTTTGGGGGTGGGTGGGGTGGAAACGCTATATAGCTTATTTCATGGTGAGGGATAGAGTGAAGTCAAAGACCATGTATAGTGAAACCATTTTTTTTTAAAAAACAAACCACCAACAGTATTTTTTTTTCATAACATTTTTTATTTAACCCACAAACAACTAACACATAATATAACATCAATTCATACAATATCAAAGAACTCATTTTTGACAAGGTTGACAATGTTGTGAAATCAAGTTAGATTTCCATGGATGGAGTCATTGGGCCATTGATGTACATTACGTTTCCTAGCTCAACACAAGAGATATCCATAACGGTCACCAAAAAACCCCACCTATCTACTTTTTCATTGTTTCTAGAAGAGTCACGATGTTACGACCCTGTAGTTAAATTACATGTGTGTTAAAATTTAAATTCTTCTAATTCTTTGTTTCATTTTTATTTCATTTTTACATCATTAAATGTAATTATTATTATTATGATGATTATGTTTGCATGGGTCTAATAGTTTGTTAGAAACATCGTATTTGTTTAAAACGTAAATGTGACTCGTGTAAGCACGAGCTTTGTATGATAGTAAATTCGTCGCAAGTAAACATTCAGCAGTAGCTATGTAAATGATTGGCTGATACTTGTTCAGGCTTTCGTAATGTCCAGATGGATTGCGAAATCACACGTGTTATTCGTGCGAGTGTAATTGAAACGACGTATTAGTTTCTTTTATATGCTTAGTTATCGGTAAGAAAGTTCAGTCGTAGTCGTAGTCAGTCGTAGTTCAGAGTCACATCATAACATCTTACAGAGTTTATAATACCTTAAGGTATTTCTGTGCTGGAAAGAGTTGCGCATTCGTACGAGGAACAACATGTGTGTTGTTAGTGGTGGTAGCTGTATTTCATCTACTTTCTAAATAATTATTTTCTCTGGAGAACAACACTACTGGCTTTGGACAAAGACATTTGATGAAATTATTTCTAAATCGGAACAGAACAATACAAATTGTGCTTTACAGTGAAAATTCTGGACATTCTGTGTTAGCCTTCGTCTGACGTCATCATCCGCCATCTTGGAACGGAACTGAGATTCAGACTGTATCAATTTAGAACTGTTTATTCACAGGACTTATGTGTTTTCACAAATTTAGAACAATGTTTTGGATCTTCTTCGTAAATCGTAAGTCTTGTTTCACATATTTACCTTTTCTCCGTGTTTTCTAGGGAAATAAATTAATTTTGTTAAAATTTACAAAGCTTGTTGTCTTCACTCTTTCTTTGTGTTACTTTGAACGAGCCGATACGTAACACACGATCAAAATAAGTCACTAAGTGTTCTAAGGGATATCCAAGACTGCTTTGATGGAGAAAATACACACAATATTGTCTGCACACTATAGAATCTGTGCCTTGTAATTTCGCATTATTGAAGCGAGACGTATGGGCATTTCTTCTCATAAAGTAGATGATGTCATCTTCCAAAGGAGGTAATCCATACGAATCAAAATACTCCACACATGTATCGTGGGGAAAGTAGACGACTACCCAGTGGGGTCTTGGGAGATGACTGTCGTCCGAGCTGATGACATAAGCTTGATGGTCTTTAGGTTTGCAATGAGGAGGTTCATCTTTACCGCACACGACAGGATTCCAAGAAGATGTATACGAACTGTTGTCGAAAGGTAATAAAGTTCCCAGGTATACATTTTGATTTGTTTTCTTCCGTGTTTCACAGGTAATGATAAGTCGTCAATTCAATCCTGACTTTTTGTTTGAAAATATCTGTCAAGTAATTATCACTTCGCTTCTTCTCCGTACTCTGAGCCAAGAGAGATTCGATGCGATGGGTCTCTAGAGCAGTCAATGGAGGGATAGAATGATCACTCAAGTCTTTATGCCACTGATGCAACACTGTTTCTTCCGAGATGAGACTCCAAGCGTCCTCCAGATACTCGTCCGATTTTTCTTCTTGACTCATCGTTAGGCAATTATCGTGTTAAATTTTACTGGGATGATCATTTTGACATCCATAGCAATCTTTCTTGGTCAACGCGATAATTTTTTTCCGCCAGATGTTTAGCAAAACAGGAGACTAAACGTTCTTCTTGTTCTGCCATCTGGATATGACCATGTCCTCTTCGTGTTTGTCTTGTTTGCTGGATGGTTCTGCTTCGACCATATCCTCCCATTCCATTTTCAAAGAGTCTCCACCATTCAAAGGATAAGAGTCTTCCATAGCTGCTAATAATCTAGAATCCATAGCTTCTAATAGTCTAGAATGACTTCTCTCAATTTGTTGATTTCTATCGTATTATCAAATTCGGCATACAGAATGATATTCACCGTTTTGTCTGCGGGTAGAGGATCTTTAAACTGAAGTTTCACACGAATCTAACCGGATTTTATAGGGTGGAAATATCCCTCGTCGCTGCCTTGGTCAGGAGTGAAATCAAAAGCCCACAAAGCGTAGACTCCTGCATAATCGTCGTACGTAATACCGTGGCTGCTGTTGGTCCCTAACTATCCGGTAGCTTCGTACAGTGACAAATACGATCTCAAGTAATTCTTCTTCTTAAAGTCAGGTTCTCAGGGTCTGGTTCTCAGGGTCTTGCCATCGCGAGTGACTTCGATCTTGGACACGTCGAAGTGATGAAAGTTGAAAGGATTTTGATTGTGGACTCCGTTGAAAGCTGCATTGCTAACGATGCCAATTATTAAACGTTTGGGTAACTGTCCTTGAAATAGATGATCCTCGATCATGGATTGCTGGTTGGCGATAATGGTGAAAGTTTTTACTTCCACGCGTCGTATCGGATACTTGGAGGTCGTTCTGCTCAAAGTGTGACTGTTGTCGTTTCCCACTTTAGGTAATACTTCCACGCGTCAGACCGAGAGTCGGGATTCTTAGATGTTGGTTTTGTAATTGGCAGTATCAGCCATGAAATGGAAAGCGGTACTGCTAAGATGTAGTCTCATGCAGACATCCACTTCGTTCAGCAAATACTTCTCTTGCAGCCACATGTCCAAATACAAGCGATCTACCAGTTCTAAACTACGTCCTTGCAGAATTTTCTCTCCATGTTCGATGAATCACACACTGTGATTTGGACTATCTGTTTTAATCAAATCGGCGTTGTCAAACTTGTTTGTCGTGTCAGGTTTCCATACCACGCAGGCATCAAGATGGGTGTTCTTGGCTTCTTTTCCGTACGTCAAGAGATTTTCGACGTATGCTCGGTAAGGGTAAGTATACATGCTGCTACTGACCAGTTTGTTATTCAAATACAAATCCACTCCACTGAACAAGGAATGTATGAAATTGTTGACGGGAGCTACTTCCTCGTTGTCATCTATAGGATCTCCAGCCGGATCGATAACTTTGACATTTAGGTACAAGTAACTGCTATTCAGATCGATGTAATCTTCGGACAGTCCTTTGATTTTGAACTCGATGGGAGCTGAATCCGTCAAAGAGGAGACAAGATCAAATTTTCCACCCATTGGGATTCTTGCATCGTCATCATGGTGGGCAGAATGGCAAACAGATCCAGTTCCGACTTGAAAAATGCGCAAGACTCTCGGTGCATCATTCTCTCTCTCTCTCTCTCTCTCTCTCTCTCTCTCTCTCTCTCTCTCTCTCTCTCTCTCTCTCTCTCTCTCTGTGATTTAATAATCATAGATGTCTAATTCTCGGACTGTTCTTTTCTTGGTCTTTGTAGCTCTGGGGGTGTGAAGTCCTCTGGAGGAGTGTCTTCCTCGTCGTCTCCTTCTCCCTTGTCCTTGCTGTGACGTCAGGGAAGACGGAATGACTGACTTGGCAGCTTCCAGGGCATTTATAGCAGTTTCTCGTCGGCTCAAACTGTCTGTGCCGGTTGAAACAAGACATTTTTGCCTGCTCTCAAGAAAGATTTTTTGGTGTTTTGTTTGTCGATGATGACATTTTGGAGAAATTCTTTGCCTTGCGTCAAAGCGGCATCTCTCAATGCGTACATTTCCCGTGTCACCATCGGTTTCAGAATGGCCATCGAACGAAAGGCCGATTTCAGCATATGTCCATAACCATGTCCTCGTTGTAGAGCGACTCCTCGGTACAGAGGATACATGATTTAGAGTCGTTAGAGAATCGTTTTCGAAAATGGAGTTTCACTGTACCTTTCCCTTTGGCGAATGGAATATTTTGTCCCATATCTCCTTTTATAGTAATGTTGACAGTGTCGAAATACGACTTACTGACAGGCAAATAGTGAGGATGTACAAATTCGCGGTGAACCTGATAGGTGTTTCCACCTTCCTCGTCATCGGACGTGACAAAGTCCACTCTAAAAGAAATGACACGCAGTAACGGTACGGAGGTGTGACCCACAACATTGTACTCCACCACATCGTTGTTGCTGTTAGAGTATTTCAGGGAAGGATTGGGAAGAAGGTAACCGATGTAACTGCTCAGTAAAATGGTCCACAATTATTTGTCTCCTTGCTGCAAACTCAGATTGGCAATGGCAGCACCGATGACACAATACACCACAAAGATTTGGCAGAAAAAGACGATTTGCGTTTTAGACGCACGTTCACCACACCACACCCACAGGAGTTGCTTTTATAGATCTTGCAGAGAAGAAGAACTCGGTGAAGACACTGCTGCGATGGTTGAGGCTGTATTGAAGGGCATTTTGGTCACTTCTTTTTATAGTCGATGACTTCCGAAGCGTCGATCCAAGAGTCAAAACTGGGAGGATATCCTTTCCAACGTAGTTTAACTTCTTTGACACGACGTTTTCCCACTTTACGGGTTCTTAATTCGAGAATGCTTTCGATGTCGTACACTTCGTCTTCTTTTTTGGTCACGCGTTGTAACTCGGGGAAGTAAAACGTTCCTTTTAACACTTACTCCTTCATGTCTTGCAATTTATCGACGGCAGGATGACGGCCACTCACTCGTCCAATGACACGAAACAATTCGGTGGTCCATTTGGGTAAGTAAACTATGTCGAAAGTGCGTTTGGTTTTGCCATTGCGCACCCAGTCTCTCGCCGTCAACACTTCACCTTTCCTGGGGACAGCAACAGTCGGGGACGAACCAAACAGGCGCTCAAAGACAGTCACTTCGTTATCGGGAGACACTTCTTCGGTGACGCATCCGATCCTCTGATGGTAAGATTGTTTGTACTCTTGGACCAGGCGCGGTAAAACATCAATGTACTTGAGAGTGTGTTGATGCGTAAAATATTTCCACATGCGTTCTTTCAAGGTGCACTGAAAACGTTTCACGATGCTAGCTTTGGTTTCTGGATTCTCGGTGGTGAAAAAATGAATGTCTCGTTTCTTTAATTCTTTTTGGAAAGCTTGGTCCAGAAATTCGGTGCCTTTGTCGGTTTGCCATCAAAGAGGGTGACGACCAGTTTGTTTCAGCAAACAGAACCAGTTTTGGGGCTCTCACTAACTCAGTGCTCGATTTGAAAATCAATGGCAACCAATTCTGGATGTTGGTGGTTGTGTTAACTTGCGTACTTTTTCTGGTGGACTTTGAAACTCTTCTTCTCCTTTATCTGTCCTGGTCTCTGGAGGCAGTGGTGGTGTTGGTCGTGGTGATGGACTTTTCATCAGAGTCTTAAAATCCTTCAGAATTGGCTGAGCTTTTTCGTCTAAAGCTTTCTGGTGAAAGAGCTGAAGTCGCTGAAACACTTGACCGTACCGTTGAGATATTTCTGTTCCTGTCAAATCGCTGCAATCCATCAACGATTGCAATTCGCGCTGTAGCTGGGATATCTCAGTCAAATGAGGATTGGGAGGTAAATGCGGAGTCCGTTGTTCTTGCCAACGATGGAATTCCATCCATCGTTTGTAAGGCACTATAGCCAGTTTTCGTCGTTCCATCAAATTCCGTAGGTCACGTCTGAGATCTTTTGACTCCAGAGACCCCTTTTATCTTCGTGATCCTTTTTATCTTTGAGCCATTTGTGAAACAGTAGCTCCCACGAATCCTGTAATCAGAGGTGCCAATGTGGCTTTTAGTATGGGTGCTAACAAAAGGTGCACAAATTCTCCGCGTTTTACCAACATCTTTTTCTTTTGACGGATGGGTATTTTCTTTTGGACCATTTGGCGATGAACGTGTGGATGCTTGGCTATGCATTGTTTCTGATGTTGAGGAAAAGTTATGGTTCCTTTCAAGACATTCAGACAACATTCGCAGACGTTGTTGATGACATCTTTGGAGGCAGTTTGAATGAGTTGTTTCGCATGGGTGGAGAGGATTTGGTCAGAACGGACAACACATACCGTTGTTTGGCTAAACGAGGAGGCAATACTTTCCTTATGTTTCTTTTGGGGATAGAAGAGGGATGGCGTCTGGAGGGTGGGTGAGATTTTTGTTTGTTTGTTTCGGGACAAACAAAAAATACACTGATGTCGATGACTTGGCACGCGCCTTTGTATCGTATTATTTGGAATAGATCGAAGGGAGTGTGTAACCAGTCTTTTTGACGAACCCTTGGACTATCGCTTCGTCAAAAATGTGACGACTTTTTCCTATCTCGCCAAACAATCCTCCCCATTGATTGCTCCCCTTTTTCTTTAGACGAGTGTGTCTTTTTGGGATAACCGTCGATGCTTGACTAAGTGGGGTTTTTTCGGATGCCGGGTCAAACGGCGACACTGTCCTTTTCTTTTACATTTTCCTTCTCGGACAGGAGAACGACGATGTGTTGGTGGTGGTGTGCACTTCTATTAGGGGCCATCTTTTGGCGTTCAGGAGCAAAAACTACACTGAAGTCCATAGCTCGACACGTGACCTTTCATCTTATTTTTTGGGAATGTATTTTTGGATAACGTTTGATAGGCCAGACGGTTTGAGCATATGTTCTACCATTGCAGTGCCAAAAATCCTCCCCTATGCTTGCTCCTCTTTTTCTTTGGACGATGGGGTCTTTTCTGGGTTAGACGTCGCTTGGTTAAGCGTTTTTCCGGATGGCGAGAGTGTCCTTTTCTTTATCCTTTTCCTTTTTGGAGAGGAGAACGACGATGGTGGTGGTGTGCACTTCTTTTAGGAGTCATCTTTTAGCGTTCAGGAGCACAAAAACAATGACGCTCATAGTTGCCCCAGGTATTTTTTATATTGGACTGTGTCACCACTGATTGTCTTTACGCCGTATCAATTTGATGACAAGCATCACGCGTCGTGGAGAGGGTTCCCCACGGACTGTACCGGGACAGTTCTTGCTTGAATAATTTCGGTAAACCCTGTAACATAGCCGATCTCTCTTGGACTTTGATTTTGTGGGCAGGTACTTTGTGAACAACTGACACTGCAGCTAAAGGGGAGCAGGAGGGTGTCACCGCTGGAGGAAAAGTTCCCGGAGACACTGGTTTCCATTTTTTCCTCAAATTAGGAAGAATTGGTGTCAAATTGGGTTTGGCTGGCATCACCAGCAACGGGAAATTGGAAGAACCTGAGGCTACTGGAGACTCGGTCACAATCGCTGCAGGTCTTGGTTTGAGAATGTAAGGTTGCACCCTGGCCGAAGTGCGTCTCTTGCGGGTAGAAGCTGGTTTCTGGGGTCTTATCTAGGGGCTTTTCTTTTTCTTAGGCTGTGAGCTGGTCTTGATACAACTGCTCTTTATCTTCTGGGTACGTTTGGGCCGGGGAGAGGCTGTTTTCTTGGGGAGGACTATGGGGGCATTTGGATCCCATTTTAAGAGGGATAATATAATGACACCTCCTAGAGAACCGTTACCTTCAGGATTCAAAATGATTTGCTTTTTGGTTTGGCTGTCGATGCGGTGATCTGCCAGTTGCGTCCAGGCTACTTTGTTTCTCTCAAAAAAGCGTTTGGTCTGATGTGGAATGTGAATGATGCCTTGCAGTAATTGATGTGATGTCACCGTAAACCATCGTATGACTTCTCTGATACTGACTTCTAAGACACGAGCACGTATTTGTGGATATTTTTCGCGACTGATGCCGTACAAGGGACGAGTCAATTTGACGGAAAGATGAGACTGAACAGATGTTATGTTGACGATGTGTGAGACAGACCAATGGTGTCCGTGGCTTTTATAGATGTTTTTATGTCAAGTCGACGGGTACGTGTACAGGACAGGCCTCCGTCTTGGCACCATTGATGAAACAGGTGGGAACGAAATCGCAAATAATCGGTGGTCGTGGGTTTTAAATCCACGAGTAAATAGCCCTGTGGGGTTTGAGTGGCATCGTCGTACGCATGTGTCACCCAAGGTGTTCCTAACTGTTTGGCTAACGCTTGCGATTTATCTCTAGGGCTTTTAAACAAGACCACGTGATGAGCATTGAGACTGATGGTGTGATGGGCTTTATTTTGTTGAAACAAATTTTGGGTGATGTAAATGACACTAGCATTACGATGATGCCCTTTGCGCGTAAACCACACTTTAATTTCTTCTTCGTCTTTTCCTTATATGTCGTCGAAGATGACCAGACGTGTTTGACTGGGGTCAGACACTATCCCATCGTCTTCGCCAGGAATACCTTCCACAAACACGATGGAATCGCCTTGAGTTTCTCGCAGGAGGCTGTAGTTTTTACATTCTGTCAGGACACGTTTGTTGCAAAACATTATTAAAATGAAACACGAAAGACACAAAAAATTTATACGAGCTAAATGAATAAGTACACCGATAATATTACACGTGAAAGCGACCAAAGTGGAAAAAAAAAACAAGTCACTGTACAGCATTTTTGGTGACGAAGGTGTGCTTTCCTAGGGACAGCAGTTTGTAACGTTCTTTGAGGCTCTACACTTGGCACAATCACACAGGGGTCCTTCCGGAATGTACAGATCGTACAGAGCAAACAAGGAATCGGCTGGTAAACGAAATCGCAGAAAGAAAGTCACATAGACACACACCACATGACAACCCAAATTCGTTGGATACAGTGCTCGTGAAAAGTGTTGGGAATCCACCACAGTCTGAATACTGTCATTGATTTCCTCACATGGAATCTGTTGTATCACGAGTGATAAAGGTCGTGGTATTGTAGCCAGTTTTCTTATACCTCTTCTTGCCGTAGGTAGTAAATGTACTTTTTGCACAGGGCTGATTGTACTCCTTCAACGTATCGAAATAGTTTAGTCACTAGTTCACACACAACAAGTCGCACAGACGTTTCCTCTTGAACCATGATTTGTTCGTGTAAAAAAGTTTGATAATCCTCTAACTCTTCCTCTGGAATTCGGTGTAGTATGGCTAGCCTGTAAGAAGTAGGATGAGTAGCATCCAAAGTCTTCTGGTCCTGGTCTAGTTGAACAATGTCTGACCACTGGAACACTTTCAAATGAATCAGTCCTCTCATAGCATTCAGGTACCAGTGGTACCAACATTGGTGACGTAACGGACGCAATTGTTCTTTGCGTTCTCTCAACTCTAGAGGCAAACCACAACTGTTCTCTTGTAAAGTATCCATTCACAGATTACTGAGGTCGTGGCATGGTAGCCAGTTTTTTGTTACCCTCTTTTGTTGGAAGTAATAAAAATAGTGTCCTCCAAGAATCAGGAATCGTTGGGTCATGGCCAATAGCCTTGTTTATATTTGTGACTGAAATAGTCTCCTCCCATAAGCAGTCTTCGTTTACTTTGGAAAAGAGCATAATTTAAAAATGGAGAAATGATTCTGAGTTTGCGTTTCACTTGCATTTTGACGAACTCTCGGTAAATGCATTCTCTCAACTACACAGGCAAACCACAAATGTTCTCTTATAAAGTATCCATCCAGAGATTACTGGGGTCCCACTAAAGGTGGGTAGTGACAGTGCGGAGACCATCGAGCATATTCCAGGTAAGCGGAATCTTTCTGTTCCCAATGGTGAAGTCACACACCGCAACTGAAGCACTTGACTTTATCACCTTCGCCCAAGTAGATAAATCCGTCTCTGGCTAATTCTTCAGGGGTAGGTCCTCCCAGATATGTAGGCCACATTCCTTGGAAGGTTTAGAATCGACTTTCAAAGTCGCAGTATTCAGAAAACGCGAAGGGAGCGAATATTCTTCTTTCACAGGTTCATTTCGACGAGGGTACGGTGAAACCCGAAGTAGTTTGCTTAGGCATGGATGACATTCGTAGGGTGGTAGTCGCATGGTTTCACTTGGAGGATAAAAGACAATGAAAACCAGTAAAGTGATAAGGCGTACGATAATGAGTGGCATCGCTTTCGCATCCGTCAGGACTGACATGCACAGCATAACTTTCCGTGGTAGGTATTGTAGTAGTAGTAGTAGTAGTAGTAGTAGTAGTAGTATTAGTAGTAGTAGTAGTAGTAGTAGTCATAGCAAAGTTCCCATGATGTGGTATTGAATCGCTGAGGTCACAGCGTACGGCATCCCTGTCATCGAAAGGCACAGCATCGCAGTCAACTTGAGAATCACCGAACTAGAATGGTGTTGTCTGTTTAAAATGTATTCATCTTTCTCGCTTGGCAATTATAGTCACAATGAACTATCGGTCTTGGACGTTTTCCCTTTTTATATTCTGAGCAATATCAGCGTGCCCGTACGGTAGAGTGAAGTGGCTTGGAAGCTTTCACTCGCTTCTGGTACATGATTTGATACACTTTTTCCAAGGGCCTACTGACGATTGGATGTGTGGCTGAACGTACAATCTTGTGAGGTTGGTAGGAGGTCATTTTAAAATCTTGATCCTCTCAATACTGAAAGGCTTCTTTCAAGTGTTCACCACTTGACAGGTGCGATAATTGAGAGTCAATCTTTTCACTTTACAGACTGTGTGCACTTCGCTTTGGGGGTCCCGGTATTCGTAACCGTAAGTTTTAGGACCGCCACTAGCAAAACGTAGGACCTTGTAATTGGGGTGCTCGTCCGAGCAGGATCCTAAACGGTCTCCTTTGATGTCAGGGTGACGTTGACCCAGGCGATTGATGTAGATGCAACTGTCCGTGTCAAAATACAACATGCGATTTCCTAAAAGTTCTAAAGCTTCGTACAATTTTAAGCGAGCATGGGCTGTCCCGTAAGCCGCAATGATGATATTTCCAAATTCGTCGGCTTCTACAAAGTCCAGTGCTTCTTCGCAATTGACTAAGATCAAGTCCTCGCGAACGACGTCCACGTGTTTCATGTATTTAGTTTTGTCGTGAATCATCTGGAAGTAGCGGGAAGGTTCTGTCAAATACTCCGTCTTGGGTTAACACGGTCGTTGTGCCATTTTGCGCCACAAGCAATTTAACATCACTTTGGCAAACGATCGCCTTCCTTCGTTTTTTCCGACGTGGTCTAAAGTGATGCCTTCCTGCTCCCAATACTTCTCTTTGAATTTCTTTTGGCCTTCGGGAGTGTGGCACCAGGAAGGATAGCCGCTGGCTTCTTGTTTCAGTTTTAAAAAGGCATTCACGTAGTCTGCGAAAATGCCTTTTTGAGTCTCGTCATCCTTGTGGTATTTTTCTGTCTTGGGAAAGTGGTAAATTTCGTACACTTCTAACAGTTGGTATCCCAGATCCAGAGCTTCGAACAAAACCATGCTGACCCATGCTCCTGTCAAGGCGCGTTCTTCCTGGGTGTGCTGACAAGGTCGGTCTTGATTGAACGTTTCGGCACAAGTACGACACAATGGAAACATCAGTTTTCCTTGGCAATGGTGAGGTAAAACGCGATGGTAGAAGTCCGTGAGAGGCAAGACTTTACATTTAATCAATCCTTCGTATTGTCAAAAGTTGTCCACGTCGATGTGTTCCGTCAGCAATTGTGGGTGCCCTGCGGGAAAGTGACAATATTTGCACACGTAAGGATTCAGCGAACACACGTCCAAGTATTTGATTTCTTCTCCTTTCTCCTCGTCGGCGTGGTACAGCAAACAGGTGGCATTCATCCGTCCTCCGTACAAGCTGTCCAGCTGGTTCAGTGGGTCCACCAACTTGTAACTTTCCACGATACGTTTAAACTCGGGATCGGCTTTCCAACGGTGATCGTACTCGTATTCCCACATTTCCAAGACTTGGTATCCTTGCTGTTCTAACTTCAAGTGTCGCTGACAAGTGGCCTCGTACAAGTCTTCCATGGTACGTTGCAAAAAGTGATTTTTAGTGTTACGTTGAGGGTAGCAGATGGGACATCCGTGAAATAAGCAACCGTTAAACTCGTACACGATCTTGGGGTTCTCTAAGTTCCATTAATCCATCGAATACGTTCCGATCGTCTTTTCAGCTCCTCCGTTTCGGGCGTGTTGGATCCATTTGTCTTTCTTGTCACACAAGTAATGTAGCCAGCGTATGGCTTTGACAGAGTATTGACGTTTGACAAAGTTCATCGTCTGAGGGCAGATGACAGCAGGGTCTTCTCGGGCATAAATCATTGGCGGTACACTATGGAACACGCTTTGGCGACGGTGGAAGCTTCTTTGAAATAATCGATCCCTCCTTGCTCCATTCATAATTCTCAAAATTTTCCACAGCATCGCCGTACAATGTCCACTTCGGAACGCCAATACTTTAACATTTCTTCCTGAAAGTCGAAAGTGGTCCGAGGAGTGAGTTTAGTAGCAAGCGTAGAAAGCTTCTCGTTGTTCGGTACGCATGTGGTCGGGTCGTAGTAGTGAGGATCAGGGAAATGGGGGTAGAACGGCTTGTTGATTGGTTTCGGTATTGAAAAAGTGCGGAAAATAGCTTTTGTCTATTTCTGTCATTGCAAACATTTAAGGCATTCGGTTCAATTGCATGGCTAAATAACTCATCGAATCATTATACTGCACTTGTCCTACTTGCATGGAAATGATTTTGGCTCATTTCAGTTTGACTTTAGGACGTTCGGTGCTTTGTTCCGTATAGTATCTGAGAAGAAATTGTCCATCGTATCCTGAGAAATTGTGAGCCATCTCCTTGGCATAGCGATGACGATCTCCGTAACGTTCGATGTCCTCTTGGCTCCACGTCTCATCGATGATGTCTAAGGTCCATTCGGAGAAATCGGCCAGCGTGTTAGGTCCTCGAAAGATTTTTTCACGTCCTCCAGGAATCTTGTTGCAGTGAGGGCAATGACTAAAGATATGCTCTTGGATGCACTTCTCGCACGCTCGATGAGCCACGCAGAAATTAGGAATGTGAATGGCAGTCTCTTGCATGCATTCGAAGTCGAAAAAGATGAAATTCCCTTTCTTCTGGTCATCTTCCTCCTCTTCATGTTTGAAATGGTATGTTTGAATGTAGCATTCGTGTTCCAAGTTCACGATTTGGTGACAAATGTGAGATTGTTTCTTTCCTGAACAGAAGTGTGCTTTGTTACTATTGGTACGTATGCCTTGTCCACAAAAGAACAACATTTCAGGAGTTGTCAAGAATTTTTCTGCTGTAAACCTTGTGTCTTCAGATGCTGTTGGTAACAGGCTGGGCTGACAAAATTGTACTGACAAGCAGAGCAATGTACTCGTTCTTGTCCTTCGTTAAGACAGGGTTTAGAGGCCGAACATCCCGAACATTTCGATCCACTATACTTGTGTTGCTCTCGATTGTTATAGCCATAGTCACATTTCTCACAAAAATAACTGTATCCCCGGAATCCAGTGATACCGGGAATGGTATCGAAATGTTCATCGTGATGATAGATGTCAATGTATTTTCCGTCTTTGAAATTTTTGCCTCTAAACAACAGAGGTCGACGCACTTCTTGAGCGTGTACATTCAACGTGTAGCGTGGAGCTAAGACGTCATGCAATTTTTGCATTTCAGGAATGCCACAGAGTGTGTCTTTAGATAACCCCGCTTGCTGTAACAGGAGTTCTGATTTTCTTTGTTGTTTGGCTCGGTTCGATTTTCGAATAGTTTGCCAGGCTCTTTTCCATTCTTCCGTGTAGTTCTTGTCATCATGCGTTCGTCCCACCACGATGGCACGGGCTAAACACATCTAGTCTTGAGTGTTGTTAATTCGGACGATGCTGTGTTTGGTGCTACGAAGGTCGTCCACCAATTACATCTTTCTGCGTCCGGTCCCTTTGGGAAGAGAAACGTGAGCCATGTACAGTGTCGCTTTTCCATCGGTGATGTGATACTTGTCGTTGGACTGCTGCACGTGTTGAATCTTGTCGATGACTTTAGAAAGTGTCAGATCTGATGGTCTGCTAAACTTGATCCAAACGGGGGACTTCAGACTGTCGTGATAAATGGAAAGTGTCAAGTGACCGTCTTCTTCGGCTTCACATTGTCGTTTCAGTGTGGTTGACAAAAAGTCCCACACATCGGTGATGAAATCTTCTGCTTTCTCGAGCGGTACGTCGGACTCGAATCTTTAAATTTTACCGTGTACGTGTAGGCCATGGTTCTAAATTTTCTAGAGGAGTGTTTATCCGTCTCTCGAATGTGGTAGTGCTTTTCAGGGGTTACTGGTGGTGGATCTTACGATGGTGTAGACTCTCTAGGTCTGGATTCTGGCTCACTCATGTTATCTTCAAAATCGCTGGCATGGATTTGAGCCAAAGTTCAGCTACTGTGCGAGGCGATAGGTCACGTTTCTTCCTCTTACTTTCTTCACCTTTCTCCACGAAATGATGTTATCGTTTCATCTTGAGTGCAAAGAGTCAAATGACTACATTTGAAACGCCATGGTCCTCTATATATCAATGTAAGGTCAGTGTCTTCCCTATATGAAGGGTCAGTGTCTTCCCTGCAAGTATTCATTTCACTCTCAATCCTGCCAGAAAGATGGAAGAGCCAACAGAGATCGAACTTCTGATCAGAGCTTTGCGAGGTGTCATACGAAGATTTTCTTCAGGGAAGCCGACGAACTACTCCCTCTCCTTTCGAGATATAAGTCAAGATACTTGCTATGTCTGTTAGAAGAAAGGGCATTGGTCTTCTGAATGTCCACAACGTCAGAGCAAGACAATCTTCAGATGAGACAAAGGTCAAGATACCTGTTATCATTGTCAAGAGAAAGGACATTGTTCTTTAGACTGCCCTAAGAAACAACAGGAGCAGAAGAAAGAGAGGGGTTCTGAACTGGAAGAAGATGTACCCTCCGAAAACGAAGAACCCAGACACGTCTAGAAAGAGAGGAAAGAGAAGAAAAGAAGACGAGAAGAAAGTGAGGAAGAAGAGGTAAAACCTGTGACAGTGAAGAAATTCAAAAAAGGAGAGAGTGAAAAGACAAAGAAAAAGATGATAAATCAAAGTGATGTGTTGTGAATTGGATTGTACATTTGTACCAGAGATTATACCAGAAAGAAAAACGTAAGTGTCTTTTGGTTTTGATTTTTTATAATAAAGACCTACACTCGCGCACTCACACACGTGCATTTTGGGGAGAAAAGGGATTTTGAGTTTTAATTGATTTTGGCAAAAGAATACTATCTCTTTTCGAGAGAGGTGAGTGGCCCTGAAAAGGACCGTAGTGTGTATGTTTGTTTGTTTTTCGTTTTTGTTTTTTTTTTGTTTTTGTTTTTTTTTAGAAAAACAAACTCAGGAACGGGAAGTAATGAGCTTTAACTGCCTTATCCCTTTTCAACGGCCAATTCCTACTTCTGGACCTGCTACTCTTGATGATTTGGTAGAGATCACTATGGTTGGTATCTCAGGTGTAGTAGGAGTGTTGACGGGGTTGGACTGTTTGGCTCGGGAAGGTCATTTTCTCTTGGGTCGTATTAATGAAGCCTGGTACATTTGTTTCAGACTCCTTAACTCTGCCAAAATGTCTAAGAATACCGTCACCATTTGACTTTCACTGTTTTCCTTCTCTTCTAGACCTTGTTTCTTCTCTGCTTTCTTCTTCTTACTGCCATTTTCTTCTTGCCTCTTGTTCTCGTTGTTGCTGTTGAATGAGAAAAACTTGTTCTGCTTCTTTCTGCTGTTGCAAAAATTTATCCAATTCTTCTTTCTGTCTCTGTTAAAAATCATCGACGTACGATAAGGAAGTAGAAGGTGGCGAAGGTGCTGGTACCGCAACAAATTCTTGTGAAGAAGAGAGAAGATCCACTAAATCCCACTTAAAATCGTTCTCTTCTGGATGTAGGGCCGTGTTTCCTTTGGTAGCCGCTGCTATGCCATCACTTCTCGTCGCCATGTCCGATGCACCCCAATTTGGAAGGCAGTCTCCACACTGTGACTGAATTTTGTAACGCGTGTTAGGATTGGTGAAAGAACTCAATCCGTTTCGATTCGCTCTTCCACTATAAATAACCGCAGTTCACCTCATTCCCTTCACCTGTTCTCGTCACAAGGTGTGGACTAACGTGTAATCGTCTACCCTCCAATCATCGATGCTGTTCAACCTGACTATCCCATGTATGTCAAATCATCATGGTCTATCACCCAGATGACTGATATAGCCCTTTGGAAACGAAGGATCTATGTGGAGAGGCAAGGCTATATCTGAAGAGAGTCTTAAAGAAGGTTGAGGAAGAGAAGACGATCCGTACGATGCCCTCTATGTTAACAAAAAACAAATTCCCTTTTCAGGGCCATTCGTTTGCCTCGAAAAGATATCTCTCTCTCTCTCTCTCTCTCTCTCTCTCTCTCTCTCTCTCTCCATATTTGTGTATTTGTTTGATTGTCTAATGTATGTAAATCTCTATACATGTTTCTATGTCTATGTCTCTATTTGTCCCTAGAGTTGCGCTTATTCAAGTCAACCCCTTGTCACACTGTTCGCCCGATTGATGTCAGCCACTTGCAACATTGTTGCCAGTGTCCAGTATGGTGATGTCAGTTCCCTTGTTTGTCCCTATACAGGCCCAATATTCCATGTTAAAGTCCCATTGTCCCCATAGTGCAGGCCCTGTGTTCCCATGTTAAAATCCCATTGGCCCCCTAGTACATCCTTACTTTTTAACATGGAAGTCCCTATAGTGCCCCTATCACTATTTATACCTACGCGGTGAATTTTAGAGAGTTCAAACCTGTAGTGCCGCCCGAGAAATCAGCATGTTTCATTATAGATTTGTGGGATTGCATTGAAACAAGCGGGAGGTGGGGTGGGTGGAAGGGATAACATGTAGTGGTCATCTATTAAGTTTTATGTATGTAGATTAAAACATGTTTAGAGGTGAAAAGGGGGGGGGGCGTCTATGGCAATAACAATGCCAAAATGTTAAAACAAAGAAGCAGCTGATATGTCGCCGTGACCACTGGCACTTTGCTCCTCAGGATTATATTGTTCCCCAAAAAGTTAACTTTATTAAAGTAGAACAGTATATCATTAATAAAATGTAAGTGGGCTGAAACAACCCAGCTGAATCGACCCGACTGAAAGTACAGGGGCTCGTATCGTTGCTTACACTTTACCTTAAATAATATATGTACTATTATAAAAGTATTATATAATACACATATGATTTATAGGTAAATTTTAAGCACCGAAAGCAAATATCGACCTTAAGCCCGTTAGACATTATAGCACTGACACGCTATCTCTCGTCGTACATAACAGGCTGCCTTTATGAAGTATTTACAATATAAACATATATCTTGCAACAATATATAAAAGAAGACAATAAGAAAGAATTGTTCAGAAGGAGAAGTTGACGAAAACAAATTTTGTTCACATAACAATTTTAAACAATATTTGCACAAATAAAATGTTTTGCAGAAAATTTGAACCTCAACATTGGTTCTTAAAACATTAGAAATAGTTAATAGTTTGTAGTGTGGTTATTTCTTTCCGTGGGACACATTATTGGCACAATTAATTTCTGCTGTATTTGAACAACATAGTTTGCTTTAATTTTGCGAACAAGCTGAAGTTACGAAGATGTATCTAAATTAGCTCATGATTTTGTTTGGCTGATGCTATAAACGACCGTCTAACATGGCTGGACAACTTGGACTATTTCTGGGACGTCGAGTTCTTTGCCGAGTACCGGTGTTTTCTGGACTTTCTCGAGCATCTTCTTACTATCCAATAAATGAGTCATTGTTCGGTTTAACTGAGGAACAAAAACAGGTATAAATACTAAGCAACTTGCACTAGGAAAGAATTAGATCGTCAACTCTTTTTGAACTATCAAAGTAAAACGAGAAGTCGATGCAAGGTCGACTTGCGTTTGGCCAGGTGCCACATATACAGGTTTTGAGAATATCACCCAAACGTCGTGAACACGTTCTCTAATGTTCCTAAGTATGTTCACAATAACAAAATTCGTGTCAGAACAACTCCACCCTACCTTCCCCCCCACCCCCCCACCCCCCAAAAAACAACGTAAAACTGAAACATGGCGCGTTAATGTTCGGCTAGTCCTACAACATAAGACACATCACCTGGGTTTTTTTTGTTCTGCGGGGTGATGGGTCTTACTGCTTAACTAACGGCGCTGTGTTGCGTGTTTTAATGTCGACTAACAGTGTAACGAAAGTCAAATTTTCAGGAATATCACACACAACTGGCAACCAATAACAACGTTTTTCTACAAAGTAAAGTTATAATGTTTTTGTCAGACTTTACTTACCCTGATGTCTTTTCTCTAATAAATTAAAATTCTCACCAAAGAAATTGACCTGTTTTCAAGTTTCATTGGCCTACATTTCATTTGGCTGGAAAGCGATGAAAACCGGGAATGCCGAAATCGGGTTGAGTTGAAATATTATTCTTTAACGAAATGAATAAAAATATACTATGCCTATTGGAACTGTAAGCAATGTTTCGTTTTGTTCAAGAAACATATCCCCCACACGAACCTACTTGAACATACTTTGGCGTACCTTGACTACCTTCGCATTGCAACAAATTCAAATATGTGTCGGCGAACATGAAAATGCGTCCATTTGCTAGTGTCATATTTTGATTCCACTGGGATAAAGATAGCACAGTAAGTATATTAATTACACATAAATCAGTGGAAGAGTGTTGCTATAGGCTGCCAAGTGTGTGAGATATTCCTGAAACTTTGACTACTCGTTCCGATGTCAACTGACATCGGAACAGGCTATACAAGGCCATTATTTGGGTAGTAAGAAATAGCACTAAAACAAAAACAACATGTGCTATGTCTTACATTGTAGGACTAATGTTCGGCATGTTTCGGAAATCTGCTGTCCTTGTCCAATCCTGAAACAGGTGGTGTGGGAATTGTCAAGATGAGAACAAGGTTCATGACATTAGCGAGAAGAACTGCAAGAAGAGTGTTCTTGTATCAAGTACATCATGCTTAGGTCAAGATCATCGTTCTTATCTAGTGTTGAGAACATTGTTCTTGTGTTTCACCCAGTGACATCCTTATTCTAATATATGGTGAATATTCGTATTAGATATTGTTACTTGAATATTCATTTTATCGATGTATGATTGCCTAGTTTTTAATATGTTTCACTAGCTACTAAAATATTGAAATGACCCCTATGATATGTGTCACTTAGTGACAGTACTAGGCCGATGGGGTCATCCATATATGATGTCACGCAATTATTGCAGATTTTTGACCTACCCCCATCCGCATCCTAATCATCACATTTTGTCACAAAACTCAGACCTGGTCATATATGATCTCACAATGATTTGCCCCCTGCAAAAAAGTTTCTCAAAAAAATTGGTTTGAAATCAGTAGGTGTGAAAAATCACAACAATACAATACTACATTCTGAGTTATTTAATACTTTAAAACTATATTTATCAATCTGGGCTTAGTCTTCTGAAACCTATACTAAAGAGAAAAATTACTGAAGAAAAGACTTGAAATCCAAGAAATAAAGTTGTTGACATGTCATCTCATGAAGTTATTTCTCAATGTTCTGTTTCTTCCATTGCGATACAGTGAAGCTATGTAGTTTACATTTTCTTTGGAGATGGCACTATTTATTTTTTGACGTCATATTTTTCAGCCCCCCCCCCCATTCCGACATCGTCACATATTGTCATACAGGTTGTACCAACTCCCCCTTTGGTGTAGGACATTATATATGGATGGTCCCCAAGTACATGAGCACTAACTGTAGTCCTGTAAAATTGATTACCTGACAGTAGCCATGGACTAACCATGTTGCACTGTATGGGAACACTCTCTTTGCTAGGTACAGTTGTCATAAAGTGGTATGACTTCTATATGATAAATCATCAAGATCAGAATCTTGAGTATACACTTGACTTAATTTTTGGAAATTACTAGAAAAATGCAGCAAATAGCCAAGTTTTCATAACAATTGACCATCGTCATTTAAGCAAATTCATTCTTCCATTTGGATTGGTGTTCAGCTTTGGTTTGAGAAATGCCATGAGATTTTTAAACATTTGATTATTTCATACTTTTCTCTAACATATAATGCATGTATTTTTGTGTGTTTTCAGCTGCGAGAAACTGTTTTTCAATTTGCACAGAAAGAGTTAGCACCACATGCTGCAGAAATAGATAGAGAAAATACGTTTAAAGGCTTAAGGGTAAGTGCACAACTTTAGTCCTAAGTCTGAATAAATAGTTCCATCCCTGTAATTTCCTGATTAAAGTATATCTTAGGATTGCATAAGTAGTTGGTGCATTTCACATCATTGCTTGACACAGCCCTATATTCAGGCTTTAAGAGATTGTAAAATCTTTTGTTAGTCTCTAGTGCAATCAGAAAAAGAACATTTTATCCCATTTTGATCCCATTTTTCCGTAGTATGGGACATTCATGTTATTATGTCATTCAAGGCCCATCAGTGCCATTACGTGCAAAAAGTTGCAAATACAGATTGTCTGAATAATACTGAATCTTGGAAGATATTGGACCTAAACATCGTTGGATGTCTTTAAAACAAACAAGTATCGACATTTCATCACATTTCAAGCCATGTAATATCTCCCTTGAATTGAGAAACGCTGCCATTTTTCTCATGTGTACAAATGGATCTGAACTTGTTTGGCGACATCCATGGGTCAACTGATTTTGAACCGAAAGCTGGAACACCTGATCTGATGATGTCTGCATTGTAAGCCAACACCACTCTATATCAGTTATGGTAGGTTCTCCTCTTGTTTAGTTATTTTGTTGGAAATAAAATTGAATGTATTCAAAATGACATTGAAGGAAAAGTTGAAGCATATTGTTTATGATTTCTGTATAGACTTGTTTAATTCCAAATTTGGATGCTATTCTTCAATTATTCATCCCATTAAATGTCAGCACTAAAATGTACAGAGGAATCTATTATTTATGCATTTTTGACCCAAATAAATTAAATGCTGCACAAAATTTTTCTGTGCAAACCAACAACTACAAATTAGTCATGGACATCAGTACTGTTATATCTTAGTCGAATTTGTTGCTGAAATTTTATCAAACAACTCTGCAAAGCTCACTGACTTGTGATTTGGTAATATATTTGAAAATTATTTTTTTTCCATGCATGCAAATGCAACACAAACAAATAATTTAAAAGTTTTCAGCCAGGGGAATAATGAATTAGATAGATCTTGAATCTTAATAGAAGCTGTCCAAATCTGGACAAACTTTTATTTTCAGACTGAAGAAAATGGTTCCCATTTTGTTTCTGCATATTTAGGTGAATTAAAATGTTTAATTTTCATAAAGTGATATAAAAAGTTATAGATATTTCTATAATATTGACTCAGACAACTAGCATTCATGCAGAAAGTATGTCAAACAAATTTATGCTTATAGTAGAATAGTTTGGTAGCATATTCCTTTTTCCATGCATCGGTTTGTTAGTAAGTAATATCCCTTTTTGGAAAGTTTAAGAGCTCATAATCAATGTGCTAAAAGTCATTTTGCAAATTATTATAACAGTGCACTGCCACTTTTCAGCAAATGGTAGACCATGCAGATGGTGGCCCATGCAAAGCAATCATTCTAGTAACTTCAAGGCACAAGATTCAACATTGTTAACTTTCACAGGGTAAGCTTGTACATCACATGTAGCCTCAGAGCACAAGATGTAATACTGCACCTGTCACAGGGTAAACATGTACATTGCATTGTTTAAGTCTTTGCTTAAATTATTAGAGTTTTTGCTATGAGATTTGCTATGAGTCACTGCTCTTAAAATAAGGAACAGAAAAGATTGAAGACAACAAGCTTTGTAAAATTTAACAAATAATTTATTTCCCTAGAATACAAAGTGAAAAATGAGAAAAAAGAACTTAAGATATTGTGAATTAAATCCAAAAATAATCCAAGAATTAAATTCACAAGTCCTAGTAATAAAAAGTCCTGAATAAAACTCAGTTCAAGTCCTGAAGAGATTAAAGTTGAAGGTGATGACATGTTTGTTATGGTCTGTGAAGTGCTGATGTGTCAGCAGTCTCTTGTTGAATCACAGAAATATTATTCCAGGTTTGAATTGAGTATAAATCCCAATGAATGTCTTTATCCAAGAAATTTATCAGAGCACTTTTGTATTTCCAGAGAAAATAATCACTTGAATTCAATAATTTGAAGAAAATAAAATTCAGCCCAAACTGGTTACAACATAACACAATTTAAAGTGCTAGATGTTAAAGCACAACTGGTAAGATCTTCACAGTCACAAGATAATATAGTTTTCTGTTTGACCTCAGGTCACAAATTAGTATTTTCTAAAAACAGCTTTTACCTAATGGAAAACAACCTTTTAGAATGATCTAATGAGCTATGTTTATTTACAACACAATAACCTATAAAATTCACTTGGGAATCTCCAAAACCCTGACCCTGATCAACATATTTATTCCTTCTTGTTTAGCTGAATAATAATTCTGTTAATAAGCCCATGCACATAGAGAATAATGAAGCTGTTATTGGTTGTTTACATAAATGAAATAAAAAAATATAAAAAGTCAATCAGGTCAAGCAGAAACGAGCTCAGTTTTGGACAAGGTCAAGTCCAGTAAAAACAATGTTACATTGCAATAACATGTAATGAAATAAAAAAATTTAAAACTAATAGACAAGCAATTAAATTAAATATAACGGATTCATGCGTATAAAATGGGAAAGTCTTGATTACTTTCATGTTGTTGTTATTGTTGTTTTAACTTAAGTTAACACCATTTTTCAGCACATGATAGGCTATATGAGGAAGGGCCTTGAGAAATCCTTGGAAGAACAGCCAACCCATGGGAGGCTACTGGCAAGCTTTCTCACATACCCATGCTTGCTGAGTATGAGATTCTAACCTATGCAGACAGAGTTTTAGATGTCAGTGATTAGTAAAGGCAAGTGCCTTAGACCACTTGGGGCCTCAATTACCTTCATGTCTTGCTGGCCATGTTCTTCTCTTTGTTTGGCCAGATATTTATTATTTGTATTGTGGGAGTCCTCAGGGTTCTCAGTAGAGGAGTCATTTTTATTGTGGGAGTCCTCAGTAGATCTCAAAACTGAGGAGTCATTTGAGGACACCAAAATTTCAGTCATCAAAATGAGATCTCAAGAGTCATCTGTTTGTAATTTTGTGTCTGGGATTGTTTGTTGAACAAATTGATGCTTATGATTTCTTGTGGTGTTATTTGTGGAGCAAATTGATACTTACGATTTCTTGTGTTGATTGTTATTTATAAAGCAAATTGAAGCTTACGATTTCTTCTGTTGAATAAAGTGAAGCACTTGTATAGTATTTTGTACGTGATGCTTAAGATTTCTTACAACTTTAGCAGATTTATTCTCTTACAGTTATTACTTTTCTGTTTCTTTGGAGTCAGAATGATCATCACAGGTAGGTCGTTTCTGAGACTGAGACAGGAAAGAAAATATACTTCTTGAGCCATTGTGATTAATTCATTCAAGCCACTGTATGACAATTTAATGAAGAAGTAGAGGTGTATATCTTATTCACTGCCAGTATTTAAAAAAAATAAATCCACAAGCAAGTTTAGTGGCATCAGCAAGATCACTGACTGGTTACCACTAATGACATTAATTGTAATGATTAAGTTTCACATTTAACAGGATCTCAGTTTTCTGGTCCAGATTGCACCATGAAAATAATCCTCTTTTTGCAAAGAATGGTGAATGTCTTCCTTGTATCATCATTAGACTGGTTTTTACTGGCTATTCTAATCTGGGGATAATATGCACAAATTATACTGAGTATATTTGTCTTCCCAAAAAATAAATAATATTTTTTTTTTTCATTTTCAGAACAAAAGATTGTAAATATGTAAATATCAAACAGTATGTGCTTTTGACAACCTTTAAAATGGTATTTTTGTCCTACTGCAGGTAGAATTACATGTATGTTGATGAGCAATCAAACAAATGCTGATATTTGGTTCAGAAGATAATCCAATCAGGTGATAATTATTTCCTTTTCCTCTATCATAAACATCAAAGATAATTTTATAATTTTGAAACAATCTAACCTTGATTCAGTTATGCCCATGTAAGTGTGATATCAGTGATCTGTTGGCTCTGTCCAGTTATATTAGTTTGCAGTGAGGCGAATAAAGACTGTAAATAGTGGTCTAGCAAATATCGCATACAGTCAGTTTGTTATGAACAGCATAAGCTCAGTAGGAAATTTTGCTCGAGACAAATCAAGGTTACACGTCAATTGAAAACGCTAGTCCCCATAGTACAGCTTTACTACAGAGAAAATGATTAAATGTACTAATGTTATATACTTGTTATATTATTGAGAAAGTAGCCAATATAAGCCGATATTTATTATATAATGCCCTCATTTTTTGAATTAGCAGCCTGATTTGTGAAATCTTTTTGGAAATTACTTTACAGTATAATAATGCAACTAACAAACGTCATGAGACCTTCATAGTGTGAATCTGATAATGACCATGACTTGTGTACAATATCATTGGCAATCTTGAACTAAAACTACTGTATGCACTTACAAGCTGTGTTATATTAAAATGATGGGGCATTCAACACATAAATCAGGCATAACAATTATGATGCACAATTGACCTTCATTTCATTTTTTAATTGCATAGTTTGTTGAAAAATTACTGATTCCAGCAATCTTATATTCTATAACAGATCTAGTGTATCAATGATAGTATGGCTTTTAGATCTTTCTTACTATAAGGATATTGCATCCTCTTTGTGTTCATTTGCCAGAACTAGAAGACGTAGAGTAAGGATAAAGTAAGAACAAGAGGTGGTGCAACAAGAACATGAGGGGTCAAGAGCACTCACCACTGAACAGAGCAGAGGAGGTGCTTCAGATATTTCATTACAGGTATACTGTACTGTGCTCAGATAAAAAAAAATTTTAGACACAGGCCGAGGGCTGATGACTTAAATAAACTCAAAAGCCCTGGCTGAAATTCCACCAGCCTGGACTCTAATTTCCACATGGCCAAAATTTCCCCTTTTTTAGTATTGTCACACAATGTTGTAATAGCTACAATTCGAATATAAATTCAAGAGGGTTCAAAAGGTTTGAAGGTAATGCAAGTGTCATTAGTGTTCATCACTACACTCACTAGGGACTGGATGGTCCTGGTGTTCAAACTTCTCTGCTAGATTCACAGCTTCAGTGGCCTGGTGGTTAGAGTGTCTGCCTCAGATGCAGGAGGTCGCGGGTTCTGGTGTTTTTCTAATTATTGATTATAATCAGTCACCATTTGGTTGAGCGGACCAATAAGATAATCGATTGTGAAACTCCATAATCAATTATGTGTAAAGGGAGACTACTTCTTTATAGTTGCATGCAAAACACAAAGGTTAGTAAAACTTCTGTGTAATGGTAAAGCTGCTAAATAGGGCATCCAATCCACTAAAATTGATCTGAATTATTTATTCCCTTGCAAATATGAAACTGTACCATATTCCAAAGGTGCAGACTTTCATAATTAGGAACATATAATCATGATTACATGGTTAAGCTGTTAAGTTGTTGAGTTAATGAATTTAAACAAATTTTGATGATTTGTTTCAGCTTAAATGTAAATTACGTTTTAGGTTTTTTTAAATAATGACCAAGAAGAATACCATGTCCTTCTGTACTTTAAATTATAGACATATCACTTATGAATGAAAGGATTTTGGTGGATTGCAACATTATTTCAGTTACATATACATGTCATTAAAAGATATTACTTCCATACATTTATTAACATTTTGAACTCTTGAGCAAAGATATAACTGTATAACAAACAAAAACTAAAATTTGCTCTTAGTAAGTGATTATAATTGATTATCAGCTGGTTAAGTGGAACTGAGTATCGATTATGAAATTCTGACCGATTTCCATCACTAGTAGGCTCAAACCCAGGCCGAGTCACACCAAAGACTTATAAAAATGGTACTAACAGGTGCCTTGCTAGGCTCTCAGCATTAAGAGGTTAGTGTTAGGACCAGTCAGCCTGGTGTCAGGATAATGCGAGTGGGTGGGACATCGTGCTACATGTCTGGGGCATGGTGCCTCAGTGCTAGACATCACTAGAAACTGCCACACTGCAGACATCATAGCAGTGTGACAGCAAATTTTTTAAAGTTATGTTAAAAATCCAAATCACACACACTCTAATAGATTCTCTGAGTGAATGCTGTTCAGAACTGATTTGACATATGTTGATGTATTGAGTTGACGTATGTTGATTTATTGTTTGCAGTATGTGCAAAGAATTAGTAGCCCCCCCCATCTGTTTTTTTTTTTTTTGTGTTTTTTATGTTTTGCTGGTGTGCTTCACAAAGTGAAACTCTGTCAACCAAGAATTCTGCTGATAGTTAATTGCTTCCTAAATTGGCTTAAAATATAAATTACACTTGAACACTATTCCGACGACTGAAATGATCATGCTTTGCATTCTGTATATGCAGTAAAATCTGACTTAAAAAAAAACATTGCTGCTGTTCACAAGTTTGTCAAAAATATAATACATATGGCTTAAATATTCTCATTCAAGGCAATGATTTGTAATAACTTCTGGCCTTGTGCACACATCTGGCATCTCTTTGTTTTACCTATAACAGCTTGTTGCACATCCTGATTTTACCTATGTAAATAAGAACAGTGGGCTCACCCACTGCAGCCTTCAAACACATCTCACTAGCTATTGTCAGCCAGTTAAGTAATATGTGGAATGGTGGTTTATACCTGACCTCTTAGCCTTTAATTGCCACTATTTAAAACTGCCCAAGGGATACTTTTACATCAGCTCCAATCATGACAGTTTACCGTTTATATATGCTACATCTAATAGTCCGATACAGAAAATGGTTGGGGTATTTTTTTTTTTAATATTTTTTTTTGTATTTTTGAAGATTACTGAAAATTGTGTTTTCTTGAAACATGGCCATGTCAGGGGTTTAGGAGTGCACAGTTGTATTTTTAGCATGACATGACATGCTTCAGTTTGATTCAGATCAGATCTCAATTTCACGAAGGACACTGGTGATCTGATTTAGATTGCAGTGTGTTATGGCAGGTATGTCAACATTTTGAAAATACATTTACACTCATCAGTGTGATCAAAGTTTCCTCAGGCAAATTAGAATTTTTCTTACAAGCTAGACAGGCACCTCACTTAGAATACAGGACAGGCCTTACCTAAAATTAAAGGGATCCCAAGCATCGGGCTATCAGATTTTTTGAGCACTGATTACAATATATACAGTTAACATTGCAATATCTTTAATATCTGAGAGGATAAAATAACAAACTATATATCAAAATCAACAATATACTTTACTCCATATTTGTTCCAGGTAATTAATAATTATAGAATATGCATTCCAGGTAATTAATAATTATAGAATGTGCATTCCAGGTAGTTCATAATTATAGAATATGCATTCCAGGTAAGTAGTAATTATAGAATATGAATTCTAGGTAATTAATAATTATAGAATATGCATTCCAGGTAATTAATAATTATAGAATATGCATTCCTGGTAGTTCATAATTATAGAATATGCATACCAGGTAATTAATAGTTATAGAATATGAATTCTAGGTAATTAATAATTATAGAATATGCATTCCAGGTAGTTCATAGTTATGTAATATGCATTCTAGGTAATTAATAGTTATAGAATTGCATTCCAGATAATTAATAGGTACAGAATATGCATGTTGATTAATTCCTGTAAATCTGTGACTACATATTTCTAATCTTGGTAAGACATGGTACATACAGGTCATAGCTAGTATTTCCTTTTCAGTGGTATTACATACATTGTCAAGTAACTTTTATTCATATGTACAGTTTAGCATGCCAAAACCACTTTTGAATGACATTGTTTTATTTTCATTTTAATGCGATAGATGATATGATGCTCATTCTCTCTGTTGTCATAATTGTTGTTTAAAAATCAGAAAAACAGTTGAAGAGAAGTGAATATCACCTAAAATATTAAAAATAATTCTGTTCTATTTCATGCATTTCCTGTTCTCATTTACCATATTTTTTCAAACTCTGATACAGTGACACTTCATTGTTGTGGCTGTCTTTGTGAATAAATTTAAAGTTTACCATCTGATCTGTTATTAAGAGTGGTCATACATTGCATTGCTTCATTTCACTTGTAAACAGGTCATCACATCAGTCATGTGGAATCCACTAGTGATAGCTCAAACAGTTCACTAGGTGGCACCCCCAAAATGCCACTGCCACCACAATTTGAAATGTGCCCTTTTTTTGCAGAAATACTTGTTGTTGTTTGTATCTCATTTTTCATGAGATTTGCAAATGTCAATAGAAAAGATAACTTTTGTAAGCCATAAGCCAGTGACTCTAGCATTGTTATTGCTCACTTTGATATTTTTTTTGTTGGCATAAATCCAATGATAAATGATTGAAATAACAATTGGAAATGAGGTTGACCATTCCCTGCAGGTGGTGGCATTATTTTCATACTTTATTTGATCATACAGTTAAAAGTCTATTAAATGAACAGAACTGTGGCATGCTGCATAATTTAATGAAAAAACTTTTGTGACATTATTAGCCCGAAGCCTAGTCCATATTTTTGTTTTAATTTTCTTTAGAATCTATGGTGAAACTGAGTTGGTAAACAGCTAGTCAGTTTACACCTTTTTTCTCCAAAGGATTTCCTCTTGCAAGTTTAATGTGGTAAGAGAAGCTTTCACACATTCATAGTTCATAAATTCATCAGCTTCCATAACTTAAACATAATCTGAGTGAAGTTAGAAACAGATGAATCTTTAGGAATTTTAAGATATTTTAGGCTAAAATACATTATATTTTCCAGTTTTTCCTTGAAGTGTTCTCTCTCTTTCTTTCACTCTGTCGCTCTCTTTCTCTCTTTCTCTCTCTCTCTCTCTCTCTGTGATGACGGCTCTGGTGGCCTAGTGGTTAGAGCGTCTGCCTCGCATGTGGGAATTTGCAGGTTGAAACCGCAGCCGAGTCATACCAAAGACTTATTAAAATCTTACTAGCAGCTGCCCTGCTAGGCATTCAGCATTAAGAGGTTAGTGTTAGGACTGGTCGACTTGGCATCAAGATAATGTGACTGGGTGGGACATGATGCTACATGTCTGGGGCATGATACCTCAGTGCTAGACATCACTGTAAACTGGCACACTGCAGACATTGCAGTGATATGGCTGAAAAATAATTAAAGCTATGTTAAAAAGCCAACTCACACACACACACACACACACACACACACACAAATAATCCAAATAAAAAATAATGATAGGTACTAAATTGGTTTATACATGTATTTCATAATCAGAAGACCAAGAATTTTGTATGAATTTAATGATAATTTGGTAGCAATAAGAATATTCAAATATGGTTCTCTCTTGAGTGATAACTGAACAGGTATGCCTGCCTATTTTAATACTTTTTTAACAGCCAAGCATTCTTTTGACAGGACAGGCAAGTCTTGATGAGGCATTTCTTACCCTGGTCCATGCATATACCTGCGATGTGCTGGTAATGCCCAAAGATTAAATGAGGAAGGAGAATCATCATGCAGCATATAGAAAGTTTGTGTCGTGGCAGCTTGATCAACTAGTGTGAATGAGTGGTTATCCCCAGTTGCTGTGTGTGGGACAAGTACCATGATGTATTTGGCCAATACACTGGCTATACACCTTCGAGATCGGCCTTGTTTCTGTGAAGGATGAGCTCCTTTACAACAGTGTACAAAAGTGGATGACAAATAGGAGTCAGATATTTTTCCATTCTTATATCCAGCACAGTGACTTCTGTTCTTCATTCCCACATGGTCCCTCTGCCTTTCTCACCAGTATTATTTAAGGATATATTTCCTCCACATTTGCTGGGTTTAAAGTAATCAGTTACTCCACTTCTTGTATGATGTATGGTACCTATGAATAAGAAAAAAAATATTTGAAATAAAAAGAGAGCTTTGTTATTCCAACTCATTAAGGTTTGACCTTAAAGTTGCACATTGTATTGCAAAAATTTACGTTTTTGCACTTGTATATTTTGGACTAAAACCTTGGTAAAATGACTAAATCTGAGATTGTAAGGAATAATATCTTTTTTCTTGCTCCCCTTCTGATACTGCTTCAGCAGTATTTTTGAATAACTTTGACTTTGCATGTCGGATGAAGGGAGCGGAGAACATTAAAGGGCAATGCTTAGTGATCCTGCATTTAAGTCTGTTATCTGTCCATTAAAGAGCTTGTCAATGAAGAGCATAAATAACATTTCAGCCCAAAACTTAACCAAGATTTGAAATGAATTTGATTTTGTCTGTAGGGCAGACCTGGGTATAAGTGCAGGAATGCCAAATATCTTTTCATTGAGTTTTTCTGACGGACAAATATAAAAATTATCCTGCTAAAATTTGAGACTTAAGAGCCTTTTGAACATTTTTGAAAACCTTTATCTATCTTGGTGGAGTAGGTGTTGTTAAAGTGAATAGTACCTGGGTATCACCTGGGTACTAAATCAGGTGAAACACCAAAAAGGATAGACAGTAACTTAATATGCATGTTTAATTGTCAGATTATATGTTCATGCCAATAATAACTTTTTCTCATTTTCATGTATATCTGACATATGATCAGAACATAACAACTGAACCATTTTAATGAGAAATAAAGATATTCTACTTGATTATATCTTTTGTAGTTATTTTTTATTTCTATTATGCATGACCCAGATTGATTGAGCATTTGTTCATGCATCTTTTGTTTGGAAGGCTCCATACATTTCTAACATTTTCTGATTTCCATAATACTTACAAAACTTGATGCAGCATGTTCAAAAGCAGTGGCTTGTTGACATGGATATTATTGTCAAGGGCAAAATTATTCATTTCTGTTTTAAGTTCAGTCTGTGAAATCATCTGCAGTTGTGTTTAGATATCATTTAGTTAAATTATTCATTGGAAATACAAAGTGCTAATTGACATTTAGGACAAAGACACTATTTTGGGATTATTGTGAATTCATTCAAAGGCATTCTGGATTATATCATCGTGGTACATCAAGACTATTGGTACATCAACTCATTCAGTACTGTTGGTACATCAGCACATTTAAGACTTGGAATTCATTCAGATTATTCTATAGTTTTGGACTTGCGATAGAACATTTATGATTATTTGGATTTTAATTCACAATTCTGTTTAAGTTCCTCTTAAATTTTCACTTTATCGCTTAGAAAATTAAATTACTTGTTAAATTTACAAGATTGTTACTTTTGCTTCTTTCTGCCACATAGTTTAAGACCAATGAGGCATAGGAAAAGAAACAATTTTAGCACACTAATAAATTTTTTACAGTCATTGGAGCACATTTATTGCATTTTTTCTTGAATGTGTTTTTGCCTATTAAATGTGATGAAGTAATCTATCCAAATGGTGTCAATCATTTCTTTGCAGGTATTATCATGGTAAATATGATACACTAGTCTTTAGTTGTGTCAGTTGCATCCCATGATGAGATCCTACTGCTTAATGTGTTGCTACATAATGCTATACCCCACCACTCCCCCTGCTGGATGCCCAGATTATAACACAGGGGTCACAGCTCAAATCCTTTTCATGTCTTCCTGCAGTGACTGAAGATATCAGATATTGTATTTTAAAAAAAATACTTGAAATTGAAACTCTGAGAATTTTTTTTATTTGCTTTGACCCCTTATAGGGCTTACAGGGGATTAAGTTGAAAAATGTTGCCCTTTAACAGATTGTTTAGATATTACTAAGGTAACTATGAAATTTATTGACTCTCTATACAGTCCTTTAGGATACAGAGGTTATGGCACTTTGCAAACACATGGGGTGTAACATGATCCCCATGGGTATTATTATCACTGTTAGTAGCAGTAGTAGTATCCAGGTGCATGTAGATGAAAGTGTCATGGAATTTATTGTTTCAGTTACATGTTAAAGAAGAAAAGGGTAATCGTATTCCAACTTACATATTGCCTATTATGAATTAAAATTAATGCATTATTTTAGCTAGTTTCAGACTTTGTGTGATAATAGGTGTTTGGAGCAATGCTCACTTGAGTTCCTGGCAATGCTGAAGGGTTTCACATTTCAGGCTAGTGTGACATTTTTAGGAACTCAAAAGTTGAACACTACCCATTGTGATTTATACCGCAAAAGCAGACTATCATTTGATATGCATCGTCAAAATTAGGGTTAACTTAAGAAATGTTAGATAATAAACATATTGTATTATAAAAGAATCACTTCTCATTTTGCATTGGATATTATGCATTACTATGCCTAGCATGTATTGGTATTCGCATTTTAAAAATACATAACTGGCAATTTTATTTTACAAGTCAGTGTTTGTATACTTACAAATAAGAAGAAACTCCACCATAACTGCATTTTTCTTCAGCCCAATTTTGCCATTCAGAGTAATCCAACACTCCAGCCAATCACCATCATTCATGCTAGTCTTGTGTACAAAAACAGGCAAAACTACATCCTTTTTGATTACCTTGTCACCATGGTGTTATTTTGTTATGTTAGTAATTGCCAGAATTTGTAGAACGTATGATGTTACTGCTTTTTTAGCAGTCCTGGTGTGACTTTTTCTTTGAGATGATATCAGGAAAATTGGGGAGAGAGAAAATCTTGAGAAAAAGTCTTCTTTCTTCGAGTATAGGAAATAAACTATAAAGCATATTTCTGGGGTTGTTTTCGCTGGCTTAGGTTTACCAATGAAGTAGGAAGTAAATCCAGTCTTGTAATACAAAGGAAAATTATGTTGGGAACTAGGATGTAACATTTGAGATTGGAAAGTCCTTACCATCTCAGTTAAGTAGTGTTTTCAGAAAGAGTTATTGGCAAATAATGTAGGTTGCAAATAGATAGTGTATACTTACTTTCTGTTTGTGATGTACATGATTTAAAGGTTATACAGTATGTATTGGGTACATTCTTAAGATTGTCCTGATGCAGAGGAATACACTATATTTATATAATTGTGTCATTTAATTTTACTGTAGCCATTGATAATCATATTGACTGTTAGTATGGAATTAGTCATTTAATTTTTACTGTAGCCATTGATAATCATATTGACTGTTAGTATGGAATTAGTCATTTAATTTTTACTGTAGCCATTGATAATCATATTGACTGTTAGTATGGAATTAGTCATTTAATTTTTACTGTAGCTATTGATAATCATATTGACTGTTAGTATGGAATTAGTCATTTAATTTTTACTGTAGCCATTGATAATCATATTGACTGTTAGTATGGAATTAGTCATTTACTTTTTACTGTAGCCATTGATAATCATATTGACTGTAGTATGGAATTAGTCATTTAATTTTTACTGTAACCATTGATAATCATATTGACTGTTGGTATGGAATTAGTCATTTAATTTTTATTGTAGCCATTGATAATTAAATTGACTGTAGGTATGGAATTGGTCATTTCAGTTAATAAACTGCAGCAGAATCACTTTTCATTCCATATTCTATCGCCAGTCTCTTAATATATAGTATCTACTCAAGCAAGTTATGTTTGCCAGATACATCTTTCACAGTAATCAACACATAAGCCGGTAATGTGTTCCACTGATACATCTAATCTCCATTGAAGTAAGATTTTCCCTTTGTCTTGTGCTATAACCTCCACTTATCTGAGTCATATCTTCCCCTGATACATCTTAGGCACCAGTCTCCCATTAAGCGAGTAATATGTCCCCCTGATACATCTTAGACACTAATCTCCACTAATGCAAATCATATGTTCCCCGGATACATCTTAGACACTAATCTCCCATTAAGTGAGTCATATGTTCTCCAGATAAATCTTAGACACCAATCTCCCATTAAGTGAGTCATATGTTCCCCTGATACATCTTAGACATTAATCTCCACTTGCGTGAGTCATATGTTCCCCAGATACATCTTAGACACTAATCTCCACTTACGTGAGTCATATGTTCCCATGATACATCTTAGACACTAATCTCCCATTAAGCAAGTCATATGTTCCCCTGTTGCAATTTAGACACTAATCTCCCATTGAGTGAGTCATATGTTCCCCTGATACATCTTAGACACTAATCTCCCATTAAGTGAGTCATATGTTCCCCTGATGCATCTTAGACACTAATCTCCACTTAAATGAGTCATATGTTCCCCTGATACATGACCAGAACTTGGACTTTGGCTACATTTAGAACTTCCACTTCAGAAAGCCTCTGTGTTGAGGCAAATGAACCGTAACATTATCTCAGATGACACAAATTCTCTCTTCTGTATGCTACCAGACTATCCACCAATCCATCTAATCCTGCATGTATTGTCACCTTCTGGACCAAATGCCAAACCTTGTAAGCTCAGAAACCAAATTTCCCTATGCCTTTCACCATTTGTCCTCATTTAGATATAGCAAAAATTAATCTTGCCAAAAATGCAAAATTCTGTTTTCCCAGATCACCATAAGATAGGGTTTATTTAACCTCGGCATGGTCTAAAGCAGCAAAGCAAAATAAGCTCTAATGATCTTTTTACCAACATAAATCAAATAAGGCATTACAGCATGTATGATTAGCAAGACATCCGACACCTCATTAAAATACAAAGTTGGACAAAATGCACAACGCATGATTTAAGACACAAGCAAGCAATGAATTTTAAAAGTTTGTGAGTAAAAGTGAATTTAGTATGTAGGATAAATGAAATAAACACAATTTATAATTAAAAAAATTTTTTTTAGATTTAAAATAAATGCAGAAGCACCAAATTAGGGCTAAAAAAAGCATGCTGTGATGCAGCTTATACCTTACTTAAAAAGAAAGGATTTAAAAGCAGGGTACTTGATTAGTACATAAAACAAAGGAAGATAAACAAATGTTAACACAAACATTAACTGTCATCATAGTTGCGGGGGTAGAGTATTATTTACATATATTACATTTACAGTCTTTACTATTCCAGGATAGAATTAAAGATCAAAATGATTTAAAGTTTGATTGCTCTCTAAAGTGGTTGGTAGCTCATTCCAGAGAGTGGCAGCTGCATATCTAAAAGAATTTTTGCCAAATGTTGAGGTTTTAATTCTTGGGACATCTCAAGTATTTGAAAATCGAAACTTATATTTATTGTGTTTAAAACTTTATAAATCATCGAAACAGTTGGGAGCAAGCTTATTCAGTATATTGAAAGTCTTTAGAGCATAACTGATTCACCCTTTAGAGTTGGCAATTTTGCCATAAGTTAGAGTTCATGATCACTGCTTGTAAAATCATCAAATCCCAAAGGACACTCTTTTTTTAAAAAGTTTAGTGGTGTTCTTGTTGCTGCAGAAATGCCAGGCTAGGGGACAGAAATGCTAGGCTAGGGGACAGAAATGACAGGCTAGGGGACAGAAATGACAGGCTAGGGGAAAGAAATGACAGGCTAGGGGACAGAAATGACAGGCTAAGGGACAGAAATTGAAATTAGAGAGGATAAATGTATATAAGATTGTTAAGTTTGTTGGGTTTAGTTAGCTTATGACCGATACATTTCAGGACATTTGCCTTGAAGCTTTCCTTCAGAGATATTTTTATGTGTGAATTGAATTGCAGTTGATAGTCAATGTCAATTCCAAGCAGTTTAACAATTTCTTCACAATATATGACAGAACTTCTTATTTTAAGTACAGACTTCATGCTTCAGACTTGAAACTTTTCTGGGTTTGCTTGCATTTTCTTAGCAGTGAACCAGTCAAGCAGAACGTTTGACTGAATCAAGTGTGTTAATCAGATTGTCAAAATTGGGTGAGGAAAAGAAAATAGTGTTATCAGCATAGTTATATAAAGAGCCATATCTAATAGAAGGTATCGTTGATAAAAACATTAAAAAATAATCATCAGTCTCTGAGGAACCCCATTTTAAATTTCAGATGAACTACTCGGGACGCCCTGCAACTTAATTTGCTGCTTACCATTTGACATCTCAGTAAAAGCTTTCTGAGTCATCAGACAAACAATAAGCCCTTAACACTCAAATCAGAATATCATGGGAGATGTAGTCAAATCAGAATATCATGGGGGATGTAGTCAAATCAGAATATCATGGGGGATGTAGTCAAATCAGAATATCATGGGGGATGTAGTCAAATCAGAATATCATGGGGGATGTAGTCAAATCAGAATACCGTGGGGGATGTAGTCAAATCAGAATATCATGGGGGATGTAGTCAAATCAGAATACTGTGGGGGATGTAGTCAAATCAGAATACCATGGGGGATGTAGTCAAATCAGAATACCGTGGGGGATGTAGTCAAATCAGAATATCATGGGGGATGTAGTCAAATCAGAATACCATGGGGGATGTAGTCAAATCAGAATACCATGGGGGATGTAGTCAAATCAGAATACCATGGAGGATGTAGTCAAATCAGAATACCATGGGGGATGTAGTCAAATCAGAATACCATGGGGGATGTAGTCAAATCAGAATATCATGGGGGATGTAGTCAAATCAGAATATCATGGGGGATGTAGTCAAATCAGAATATCATGGGGGATGTAGTCAGATCAGAATATCATGGGGGATGTAGTCAAATCGGAATACCATGGGGGATGTAGTCAAATTGGAATACCATGGGGGATGTAGTCAAATCGGAATATCATGGGGGATGTAGTCAAATTGGAATATCATTGGGGATGTAGTCAAATCGGAATATCATGGGGGATGTAGTCAAATCGGAATATCATGAGGGATGTAGTCAAATCGGAATATCATGGGGGATGTAGTCAAATCGGAATATCATGGGGGATGTAGTCAAATCGGAATATCATGGGGGATGTCAAATCGGAATATCATGAGGGATGTAGTCAAATCGGAATATCATGGGGGATGTAGTCAAATCGGAATATCATGAGGGATGTAGTCAAATCGGAATATCATGGGGGATGTAGTCAAATCAGAATATCATGGGGGATGTAGTCAAAAGCATTGTATAAGTCCATTAGGACTGCAGCTACATATTTGTTTTCATAACAGGTCTTCCTCCAGTCTTCAAGCAAGCATAACAGATTTGTCTGGCATCCATGACCTTTATGAAAAGTACCTAAATGTTTGTTAAAAATGTTCTCAAAAGATGATGCTAACTGGGTCTTATTTGATTTCTCAAAGAAGTTTGGCTACAGTAGGTAAGATGCTGACAGGGTCTATAATTACTGTTATCAAGATGATTGTTCTGTTTGAAAATCAAAACTACTTGAGTTTCCTTCAGATGAACAAGAAAAATATTAGACTGTATAGTTTTGTTAATTACATCTGTAATTTGGCCCCAAGGATTGGTGCCCGAGCTTTTAACAGATTAACAGGAATTGGATTCCCTATTGTTGCATTTTTTAAATTTAAACTTCCTAACTGTTTATCTTCATTATTAAAATTTGCCCCCCACCAGGAATATTTAATCATTGCCAGTTCAAAAATTCATCAATCAATCCTCTTGTTTTTGTGAGTAAATTCAGTGAAATTGGAGTTTCCTATCATAGACATATATCTCCTACAAAGATAGCTCAAATGATGGAAACCAGGTTGTAGCTGCCATTTGCAACACTGCATGGCACCATCTTGAGCCAGTTACCAGATAGGATCTCTTTTTCATTGCAGAATCACAGTCATTCTCCATGTTTTTAGGTTTTTGCCATGGAAATGGTCCATTTATATTTGTTTGCTTACATTCATGTGTCATGTGTTAACCTTAATGCACACACTTTACTGTATGTAAAATAATTTTCTTTCCATTTTCACAGTCATTCTGGAAAAAGTGTGGAGAGCTTGGTCTGCATGGTATCACATGTCCAGGTAAGGAAAGAGTTCATTTATCACCTTATGTTTTCAGACACCAAGAAAATTTGGACACCCTTAAATTTTGTATGAACAATTTTTGATTGCACCCTAAGTTTTTGGTCAGTTGTGGTTGGTAATTTTGTTATTACAACATTTAGACTCTGTATGAAACAAGTCAAGTTGGTGTTAAGAAATGGGAGATGTTTTTAATTCTTGAAGGTGCTTCGTATTTGAAAAATGAAAACACCATCAACACAAATTACAAGTAACAGACTGTAGGTGCTGTTTTAAGATTATGAACCATACAGTACATTAATACCTTGAGGAAAATTGAGGTTTTCAAAGTTTTATATTATATGTAGTTATTATTTGCAAGTTAAGTTTGATAAATAGGTATGATAAAATAGAAATGTTTATTAGCTGTGTAAAGACTTTTGTAATTGCTTTCCAGAGAACAAAGCACAGTATTTGCTACAAAGTAAAGATAAATTGATAAAATGGTATTCATAAATTGTTAATTGCTAACACTAATTACATGTTTAGTCAGCATCATTGTGACTCTCGGATGGTTATATAGCAGAAACTCTCTGTCCCTCAGCTACACTACCCTGAGTCTTGCTGTCTTAGGTTTTTTATGATAGGTCATTGTATTTGGAGTGATACCGTGCTGTATCTGTCCAAGAACTGGTGCTCCAGTGTGCAACAGATTGGCCCAGCTGGATACTATCTTATTCCTGGCATCTTGTCGCCATGCTGAGTCAGTGACTAAGTCACTGTTTCGTCCACCTGGGTCGCTGACTGGGTCATCCTTTGGTCACCAACTGGGTTGTCTTCTGATTGCCGACTGTGTCATCAAGTCATTGACTGGGTCATCCATCTGGGTCACTGAGGTGTCAGCTGAGTTGCCGACTGTATCACTGACTGGGTCGCTGACTGTGTCACTCACTGGGTCATCCTTTGAGTCACCGACTGTGTTGTTGAGTGAGTCGCTGAGTCACTGACTGGGTTGTCCTTCAGTGTTGTGGACTTTGTCATCAAGTGAGTTGCTGAGTCATCAAGTGAGTTGCTGAGTCATCAAGTGGGTCATCCTTCTGGTTTACCAACTGCATTGTTGACAAGGTTTTGGTCATGCGTCATTACTCGTTGAAGATCAACAGAGAGAGATGAACAATGCAAAATGATGAGAGAAGAGATATCTTCAGTTAAAATGTGTATTGTTGCAGGGTCATGCTTCCAAGACTTTTGTGTTTCTTGGATTAGCATTGTAGTGCCAGTATTCTGGGAGACAAAAGACCTTGTTCCTGCACATTTTAGATTCTTGGCCTTGCCATTTCCTGTTTGGTGAACTATGACCAAATGTGCTTGTTCCTGCTAGGTGGTTATTATGCCTCACTTGCAAGGGGACACCTTCATTCAGTACTTCTTCATAACACACCACCATTGCAGCCACAGTTGGTACACACACACACACATAACAGGTGGAGTCATGTGACCCAAAAATTAAGATGCAAAAATTAAGATGCTGGATGGCGCTACAAAGCCAGCTAACATTTAAAATCAAACATAAATTTAATGAAATGAAAATTAGCTTATTCAGAATGAAAATTACTGTCCATGGGTTGTTCTAATTTTACAGTTAGTTCCTCCCAAGTTACATTATGTTTGCCTCAAAATGATTATTAAATATCTTTCAGGAAGAATAGATTAAATTCATTTACACCTTATTTCAAAGAAAACAAATTGGTATAGTAATTTATGAAAATTGTTTAACATTTACCATATGTGCTTGACATTTGGAATTGTTAAAATCCCATTCAAGTAGATCAAGTTAGTGCATTAAATAAATTATTTCTCCATGTACAAAAATGACAATCCTATATTTGTAATTGAAACATTCTTAAACATTAAAAGGAGAGAGAGAGAGAGAGAGAGAGAGAGAGAGAGAGAGAGAGAGAGAGAGAGAGCTTAATGCTGCAATGCCCAAACATCCATTCTTATTTCATCTTGAATTTTTGGAATCATAATAAGTGTTAAAACTACATTGTGCAGAATTTTAGCATCATTATGTTTTTTTTATTTATCTTGTACTTAATGTTTAATTTATTTGGGGGGCCCCGAGTGGCCGAGTGGTCTAAAGCGCTCTTCGTTACGGATCACTGCCATCTCACCTCTGTCTGCGTGGGTTCGAGTCTAGGATTCGGTGAATGTGGATATGTGAGAAAGCTTGCCAGTAGCTTCTCGTGGGTCGGTGGTTCTTTCCAGGGATTTCCCGGTTTCTTCCTCCACCATTAATACTGGTCGCCATGTATAGTGTATCGTGTGCTGAAAAATGGCGTTAAGCCCCACAGCAATAACAATAACAATAATTTATTTGGAAAGCTTTATCTTCATAAATTTTTTGGCAATTCATTTTTTTGTTTTGAACTTTATAGTTGCTTGGCACCGTGTAAACACATATTTGCTTTAAATATTACTGTACAGATGCATACTGCATGCCACTGGTCTGTTACAGTGCTTTCAATATTACTGTAATGCATACTGCATATCACTGGTCTGTTACAGTGCTTTCAATATTACTGTACAAATACATACTGCATATCACTGGTCTGTTACAGTGCTTTCAATATTACTGTACAAATACATACTGCATATCACTGGTCTGTTACAGTGCTTTAAATATTACTGTACAAATACATACTGCATATCACTGGTCTGTTACAGCGCTTTAAATATTACTGCACAAATACATACTTTAAACTGCATATCACTGGTCTGTTACAATGCTTTAAATATTACTGTACAAATACATACTTTAAACTGCATATCACTGGTCTGTTACAGTGCTTTAAATATTACTGCACAAATACATACTGCATATCACTGGTCTGTTACAGTGCTTTAAATATTACTGTACAAATACATACTTTAAACTGCATATCACTGGTCTGTTACAGTGCTTTAAATATTACTGCACAAGTACATACTTTAAACTGCATATCACTGGTCTGTTACAGTGCTTCAAATACTACTGTACAAATACATACTTAGAACTGCATATCACTGGTCTGTTACAGTGCTTTAAATATTACTGCACAAATAAATACTTTGAACTGCATATCACTGGTCTGTTACAGTGCTTTAAATATTACTGTACAAATACATACTTTAAACTGCATATCGCTGGTCTGTTGTTGTTGTTGTTGTTGTGGGGTTTAACGCCATTTTTCAGCACACGATAGGCTATACATGGCGGCCAGTATTAATGGTGGAGGAAGAAACCGGGAAATCCCTGGAAAGAACCACCGACCCATGAGAAGCTACTGGCAAGCTTTCTCACATATCCACATTCGCCAAATCTTAGACTCGAACGCACGCAGACAGAGGTGAGATGGCAGTGATCCGTAATGGAGAGCGCTTTAGACCATTCGGCCACTCGGGGCCCCCGCTGGTCTGTTACAGTGCTTTAAATATTACTGCACAAATAAATACTTTAAACTGCATATCACTGGTCTGTTAACAATGCAGGCACTGATTGGCTGTTGGTTCATTATGTATCAGAGTTGTGGCATACATCATAGTAGACTTTGCATGGGACTATGAAAGCCAGGACATGATGCTCCTCATTGTCAGCAATATACCAACCTCCTTCAGGTCAGCAATATACCAACCTCCTTCAGGTCAGCAGTATACCAACCTCCTTCAGGTCAGCAGTATACCAACCTCCTTCAGGTCAGCAATATACCAACCTCCTTCAGGTCAGCAATATACCAGCAATATACCTTCAGGTCAGCAATATACCTTCAGGTCAGCAATATACCAACCTCCTTCAGGTCAGCAATATACCAACCTCCTTCAGCATGTGGTCACATCATGTGTGTTAACAAAACAAATTGCCAGTGACTTTCACTGGTACATGCTTGACAAGTTTGAACTTGGACTACACATAGAACTTAACCAAAGCAACAACTTTCACATGTATGCAGTTGACAAGTTTGGACTAGAACTACACATAGAACTTAACCAAAGTAAAAACTTTCACAGGTACATGGTTGACAGGTTTGAACTAGAACTACACATAGAAATTAACCAAAGTAACAACTTAACAGGTATGTAGTTGATAAGTTTGGAACAGAACTACAATTAGAAATTAACCAAAGTAACAGCAAGTCAAAGTTAATAAAATTCTTAACAACTGACCTTGAAAGTAGACTGTACAAAACACAATTTCACCATTTTCAGATCTCTTCATTCCAGTTTCTCATCCTTGCAACGCTAGTGTATTTCATAGCCTGAAGATTAAACATTTGTCAAAAGCAGAACTTCCTAGATCAACTCCCACCAAATTTAGTAGATATAAGACCTCATTTTGAAAGCAGAGTCATTATTATTAATGGATCCTTGCTTTAATAATAAACTTTGTATTTCCTTTTTTTTGATTTACTATTAAAAAGATTTTTATATAGATCAATGTACAACGTCTAGGTGCCATTTTACATGCTCACATGTATTTCCTAATTATTGATATCTCATTTGTTTGCCTTCCTGATCTTTATTAGCTTCATATGTATCATGGCTTTCTGGAACGTTTTCCTAAATCATCAGTGTAAATTGCTTTCTGGAACACTTTCTTAAATCATCAGTGTAAATTGTTAAACCTATTTCTTGTTCTTTTTATTTGTAAATGAACTCTCTTTATGGAGAAAGCAATGATTGATTGATTGTTGATTGATTGATTGATAGTAGTCTTTCACAGTTTCAATATGGATTAAGCTAAAATAGTTAATATTATCCTAGATGATCATATTAGGCAGTTGTATCTACTGACATGATCATGTGAAGCAGTTGTATTCATTGAGATGAGTATGTGAGGCAGTTGTATCCATTGAGATGAGTATGTGGCAGTTGTATCTATTGAGATGATTATGTGGCAGCTGTGTTGACAGAGATTATTATGTTGGGCAGTTGTGTTGACAGAGATGATTATGTGGGGCAGTTGTATCTATTGAGATATGTGGCAGTTGTATATATTGAGATGATTATGTGGCAGTTGTGTATATTAAGATGATTATGTGGCAGTTGTGTTGTCAGAGATGATTATGGGGGGCAGTTGTATCTGTTGAGATATGTGGCAGTTGTATCAGTTGAGATGATTATGTGGCAGTTGTGTTGAGAGAGATGATTATGTGGGGCAGTTGTATCTATTGAGACGATTATGTGGCAGTTGTATCTGTTGAGACGATTATGTGGCAGTTGTATCTGTTGAGATGATTATGTGGCAGTTGTATTGTCAGAGACGATTTTGTGGGGCTGTATCCATTGAGATGATTATGTGGTAGTTGTATCTATTGAGATGATTATGTGACAGTTGTGTTGACAGAGATGATTATGTGGTAGTTGTGTTGACAGAGATGATCATGTGGGCCAGTAATATCCATTGAGATCACAAATTTCGGTGAATATTTTAAGGTGATCAGTATCAGATGCCTATTTTTGCTTGCAGCCAAGTATGGAGGGTCCGAGTTGGGGTACCTGGAGCATGTTTTGGTTATGGAGGAGATGTCCCGGGCCTCTGCCTCCATAGCCCTTAGTTATGGTGCACATTCCAACCTTTGTTTGAATCAGATTGTCAGGAACGGAAATGAGGAACAGAAGCAGAAATACCTCCCGAAGGTAACTTGATTATTAGACTTTTTCAAAGCCAAGATAAGCAATTATACAAGCCCTGGAATCAGCATATGTTTTGGCATCTACACTGACAAGAGTGCATACAAGGATACATCATCACTGAATGGTAACCATTCTTTCCTTCCAGGTCCAAGGCAGCGGCTTCTAGTGGGTTTTATAACATCTACCCCAGAGGAAGTTACTAACTGAGAACATGCATATATGTTACTCATACATTTTTGGTTAAGCTATTGTGTTTATATTTTTTGCACACTGTATGACTACTATTATTCCTGGAATCATAAAGCTTGGTGAGGGATGCATCTTGATGATTACTACATCCTCATTACAAAAGTGGGTAATTGTGACCTGTATTTCATGCTTACCTGACTTTGCTTAAATTGTGTGGTTTAGGATATTTCTCAAACTCTATTCAATCTAGATGCATCAAAACTATATGATTTTATATATCTCCTTGAGTGACACACCTTACCACAGATTAAGCTGATTATGACTAACATTTAACATTGTACTGATTCAGATTGAGCTTTTGCATGTAGATCATAACCAAATTGTTTTTATTCTGTACCCAGTATAATTATATAATTAATGTAGATTCAGGAAACTTAATTAGTACTATAACCTCATTAAATCTCCCAGGTCATTAAGGAGCTTTTATGATGTGGGGTTTTGTTCTTTAATGCATTTGTGGGGACATTTGTAATGGTGTAGGTTATGTTACTTTGATGGATTTGTGGGGATGTTTGTAATGATATAGGTTATTATACTTTGATGGATTTGTGGGTACCTTAGTAATGATTTAGGTTATTATACTTTGATGGTTTTGTGGGGACCATAGTAATAGTATAGGTTATTATACTTTGATAAATATAATAATAATAAAAGTAATATACTTTGATAGACTCCTCCGGTTGTCTAAGTGGTTAGAGCTTCTGCCTCAGATGCAGGAGGTTGCAGGTTCAAACCCTGGCCAAGTCATACCAAAGACTTATAAAAATGGTACTAGCAGCTGCCTCACTTGGTGCACAGTATTAAGAGGTTAGTATTAGGAATAGCCAGCCTGGTGTCAGGATAATGTGACTGGGTGGACATGGTGTTACATGTATGCAGCATGATGCCCCAGTGCTAGTAGACATCACTGTAAACTGCCACACTGCAGACATCATAGTGATATGATTGAAAAATTGTTAAAGCTGCATCAAAAATCCATATCACACACACATTATACTTTAATGGATTTGTGGGGAACTTTGTAATGATGTAGGTTATTATACTTTGATGGATTGGTGGTGACCATATCATAACTCTAGTCCATATCTCACATGAGACTAGAAGCTGCTTTGCATATATTAGAAGACTGAAGACAGAGCAAGCTCTGGGTTTAATAGATATACCTCCCTCCACCTTTTATCTATTCTTCTAACATATTATTAATGGGAAATGCATTTGAAGAATAAACCAGTTTTCAAAGCAAAATTAATATCTTTAATAATACTTGCTTGATCATAATATTGTCACATCCTCCAAAGCCATCCCTACAGTTACAGTCTTGATGCACATCCATTTCAAGCAGTAACTGATTATCAGTATATTGGTGGCATACACTTTATTCAAAGGGAGACCATTCTAGTCTGCCATCAAGGCAAGTAGGTAACCTTTGAGCACTTTTCTTGCTAAAACAAGCCCCAAAAGATGTGCTTCTTTAGCTTACGAGGGATGGATTTGCATGGTAGTGAATGTACTCCAAATGAATTATTATCAGCTAATACTATTCAAGACATTTTTAACTTCAAAAATAGATTTTCATGTGATCATACTTCATAATTCACACATTCCCAAACTCCACCCATCTGTGATCAGCTGTCAGTTAATTGTTCATTTAAGTTTCAGTTGGCTGCCTAAGCTGTCAGTTAACTGTTCATTTGAAATTTCAGTGGGTTGCCCAGGATATCAGTTAATTGTTCATTTGAAGTTTCATTGGGTTGCCTGGGCTGTCAGTTATTCGTTCATTTAAAGTTAATTGGGTTGCCCAGACTGTCAGTTAATTGTTCATTTGAAGTTTCAATGGGCTGCATAGGCTGTCAGTTAATTGTTCGTTTGAAATTTCAGTGGGCTGCCTAGGCTGTCATTAGAATTTCTCTAGCAGCTGCAAATTTTGGCCTTGAAAATACTGATATGTTTGAATATCAAGTGTTCCAGTCAATGATTTAACTCAAATCAGATCTGACTCTTTTAATTAGCAGTATCTTCCTCAATTTCCCACTTTCAGTGGATTTTTTTCTTCAAATAAATAGAAGTTTGATTTAGTCATGATTTATGCATTACCTCATGTTCCTTTTTTTAAGAAATTTAGTCCCCAGCATCATTTTTATAGCTAGAATTTTGAATCACTGCCTGAACATTTTGAATGCCATTGGCAGTTTTGGTAATTGCTAATGCCATCATTGATGTGCTATCCAATCTCATCTCATACAACATGTGTTACATAATGCAGGGCTAAAGACATCTTTTAAGCACTACTCCCTGGATGAATGAGCTACAACAAGTACTTGTCCCAATAATCACTTTACTCAATGTATTCCACTTATCGACTACATTACTTATGCTCTTACAAAATATTCCACTTATCAACTAAATTACTTATGCTCATATCAAAAATTCCACTTATCAACTACATTACGTATGCTCTTACCAAACATTCCACTTGTCAACTACTGTAACAGTACTTATTCTCTTACCAAACATTCCACTTATCAACTACTGTAACAGTACTTATTCTCTTATCAAAAATTCCACTTATCAACTACTGTAACAGTATTTATTCTCTTACCAAACATTCCACTTATCAACTACATTACTTATGCTCTTACCAAAAATTCCACTTATCAACTACATTACTTATGCTCATACCAAACATTCCACTTATCAACTACCATAACAGTACTTATTCTCTTTCCAAAATTTCCACTTATCAACTACATTAATTATGCTCTTACCAAAAATTCCACTTATCAACTACATTGCTAATGCGCTTACCAAAAATTCCACTTATCAACTATATTACTTATGCTCTTACCAAAAATTCACTCGTGCTTGATGTAAGCTTGGTACAAAAATGGGTAGAAACCATGAAATATTATGTTCAGAGTGAAAACAGTGAGTTTAATTCAATATAAATCAGTAACAGGAGGTGATGTTTGTAACTTAATTAACACCTAATTTTCAAATTCTTAATGGCTTTGCATTGATAGTGACAGTTTTAAGTAATCTAATTAGTATTTTAATTTGTAGAAGGTGTGCTTTTCAATAAACTATGGCACATCTTTATGAGTTAGACAGAGAGGAATTTAAGAGTCAGAAAATGCCCAAATTATATCAGTTTTGGTTGAACAGTGCTACGCTTGCAGCAGATCACCACTATATTGAAGATTGTTCACCATTATCGATGCTTTTTCGCACCAAAGTGAAGACACCAGCAGATATTTCAATAAGTATATAATTAAATTTTTCAAATGGAAGATGTGGTAATTTATCAGTTGCTATAAGTAAAAGAAGTTTACAGATTTAGTTAGAGTACAGTTTTCTGTCATGAGAGTAGTAGAGTGTAGTTAGAGTACAGTTTTCTGTCATGAGAGTAGTAGAGTGCATAGTGTTGTCATTTCAAGTCCTTTCAGCACCCATGTTTTGTAAACACATTTCTGTTTTTGTGTTCTCTTTTAGTCACATGAAAATTGAATGTGTTTTTGTATTTCAACAGCTGGTTAGTGGGGAATTTGTAGGAGCTCTCGCAATGAGTGAACCAAATTCTGGTTCAGATGTGGTATCCATGAAGCTACGAGCAGATAAAAAAGGTCAGAAACTTTCTACAATAACATTTCTAATTGAATGCCTACTGTTTAGGGTTGATAACCTTTATCAGCCACTATACAGTATTGATAGTATCATGTATTTTTAATTTGTATTGTTTGTTAGTATTTTTCTCCATGATTATATGTTATGTATAATTGTATTTTGGACTTGTCCTTGTCCAAAATCAAATTCATTGTGTACTGACCAGTAACTTTTATGTTATAAACAAACATAGCTAATATTTCTCTGTCAGTGTGGGTTAAATATTAGGATCATTATCTCTAGAAATAAACATGTTTTTTTGGGGTTTGGGTCTAGGACATTGGTATTTCCCCATGAAGAACCTGTTGTGCCTGATGTTTCCCATGTTCTTTATTATAGTTTTAATAACAGATTTTATCTTGTTGGCAACTTAGAATATTCTAGAAATGAACTTTTGACCCTCATCATGGTTCTGTGTTTGTGTCTTAGCTTTTTTACTATGTTCTTTACTTGAGACAGTACTCATTCTTGCATTTAACATATGAAGCAGAACCTTGTTGTTGTGTTCAGTATTTTATTGTGTGGAATTATATATTTATTCAAATTAATATTAACTGTAAATACGAAATGCTCATCTATAATATTCTTGAACTGGGACATCAATTCAGAATTATAATGATTTCAGACAAGAACATCTTGGATTATACTATTGTGAATTATCAAAAGGCTGTTGGCACATCTCCATGTCACAAGCCACTACAGGCACATCAACACATTCAGAGTTGAATCTTTTTTGGGAACACTACTGGAATTTAATTTTATTAGAACTTTATTCATTAGGACTGGTGATAGAACTTTTTGGACTATTTTGGGATTTAATTCACAATACTGTAAATTCTTTTTAAATTCTTACTTTGTATTCTTGGGAAATAAATTATTTGTTGACTTTTACAAAACTTGTTGGTTTTCACTCTTTTCTGTTACTTAATTTAAGACCATAGAGTCGTAATAATAACAGTAGAGCATTACTTGCATGGGTACATGCAATTTTTATCTGAGATGTTAAGCTGTAAGCAAAGAAAATGCAACATTACAGATCAGGCATGGGGTCGATTACAGGTGCTCAATTATGATTATGCTTACAGGTTGTTAGGCACTCATGATTATGATTATGATTACACTTTATTTGAAAACCATGATTATGATTATGATGATGATTACAATTGATTTGTATTTGCTTGTTATCTAACATTTTTGTGTTGTTCTGGGTAGATATCATACACTGTATAACTAAAAACCAAACAATTTTAACTCTTTGTAAATGTTTATGGACACAATTATTTAAATGTTGAATAATTGACTTTATAATAAACAATGACAATGGGCTCTCTAAGCTTCTCAGCTCAGCTGTATTATCTTGGTATTCAGCTCAGAAGCCAAGAAAAGTACATTTATTTGAAGTCTAATTTACTGCTAACTTGTACTTAATGAAAGATTGCTCACTGAACATTGTTTTGAACTAACAAATGGTCACTTAAAATTATAAGACAATATATTTTTAGAAAAATTAGCTTGTATATTGACCACCTTAGATTAGGCTTTCCTCATTGTAATAGTCAACATTCGAGGTCTTTTTTTAATGGAAACTTTTAATATTCTTACAATTATTAAGAATATAATTAGTATAATTGGTGATTTTTGTGGTTATAATCAATTGTAATCATGTTTTGACAATGCAATTACACTGCCAGTGAAGGAGGATTATGATTATGATTATAAAGCTTCTAAAACCAATGATTATGAGAACAACTCACACTGTAATCAATTACAGTTGATTATGATTACAATTGTAATCAGCCTCAGACATGATATCCTTGTATAAAACCAGTTATGGTGATGTAATTCTGTTGCGCTTATAGATTCCATCGTGATTTTTAAACCTTGTTTCCAGATGATAGTTCCTTTCTAGTCATGTTATTATATCATCTATTATTTTGTTCCTTTTCTTCAATTATTCATTGTCATTATTCTGGATAGTTTCTCTCTACCAAAATATAAATATCTGCTTTGTACGCATGGCACTCTCTGTAAGTCAGTCTTTGTGTGTCAGTCTTTGTGCATGTTATTTATGAGTCAAGTCCAAGTGCCAACAACATAGACCCTGATCGGCCATCACATAAAAGGGTGGCAAATCAAGATACTACTGATTACAAAACAGCATAGACCCAGATCTGTTGTTGCATTAATCATTGCTTGTTAGACTTGACTTGTAAGCAAGTATATATGGTCAATATAGTTTTGGTTATTTTTCCCATTATCAGACTGTGATGGGCCACACAAGGGCAGAAAAGTTGTTTACATAATTGTTCAATTCTGATAAACATATTAAAACTTTACCTCAACAGTCAGCATGCATTAGAGAGTTAGCCCCTTCAAGGGACTTGTATTTTCAATGCCAGAACATTATGAGTTGGTTGGGGGCTGTAAAGGCTATTTACAGAATAGGTGTTCCATTCAAAGCTTTACTTCAACAGCTAGATTACAATACATTAGAATTTCATGAAGTTTAACATTTTTCACAAATGTACATTAAATGATAAACAGTCATAAAATAAGAATTAATGTCTAGGGAAAACCATTAGAGTTGATTACCAGTTACCACAAAAAATTTTGTACAGTGGTATACCTTGGTATTTCTGAATATCATTTATATTAAGGACCTAACAATTTAATGTTCCGAGGCAGTTGTCTGACACTTTCTTTTTACAAATTTGTCAGTAGCTGGGAAAATATCCTGCTTTAATTTGGAGCAAAACAACACAGTATTATATCTTTTAAAATATGTGAAAAAATATAATTATCTTGAGCTAAAGAAAATAAAATATCAGCTCAAAAGAAAATTGAAAACCCTCCCATTAAATGGTGAGTTACTTATAGTAGATGAATTTGCTAAGGGAATGTTAATTGTTGTAATTTTGCAATCTAGAAACTGTAACTAAAGTGGGATGAATAAGCTTACACTAGATAGTACAGACCTTCTTAAGGATAGGAAGTACTGGCACCAAAGCCTACAGTTTACTATCTGCACTATTGATATAATACGCATTATAACTTTGAGTGGGATACCAACACCTCAGCAATATTTGTGTGAGAGGGCCAGTAAACACAAAGCACACTTACTCAACAAATGAGAAAATATTTAGTGGACTTGAGAAATTACGTAAAATTCAAACAGAAAACAGATGCTTTCCTGAAAATATAGAATGATTCACTATATTAGAAAAGGAATACATATACTTAACACACTGACATATGCTATTAGATAACTGAAATACAAATATTTTTAATGCAAAATTTTTCCAAACGTTTGATTTGACCCAAATATCTTTCATGACATCCCTATAGATCACCATGTTGGCGTAAGTGACACATATCAAACATACGATTAAAGAGTCATAAAGATAATTAGATTTAAAAATTTTAAAAATTTCAGCCAGATCACTACGATGTCTGCAGTGTGGTAGTTTACAATGATGTCTAGCACTGGGGCATCATGCTGCAGACATGTAGCATCATGTTCCACCCAGTCACATTATCCTTACACCAGGCTGACCAGTCCTAATACTAACCTCTTAATGTTGAGCACCTGGTGAGGCAGCTGTCCGTACAATTTTTTTTATAAGTTTTTGGTATGACTTGGCAGGGGTTTGAACCAGCGACCTCCTGCATCAGAGGCGGATGCTCTAATCACTTAGGCCATGCTCTAATCACTTAGGCCACTGGAGCGTTCCCAATTAGATTTGTAATATTCAAAACTAATTTGCGACAAATGCAACTGTTTTGTAAAAAAAAAGTAGTATCATTTTGAAACAATATGTCATGAAAACTGGAAGCAATCTTTAAATTATTATGAAGATTACTCAGGAATTTCCATGCTAACATTCCTTGCTAATGGAAAGTACTGAAGTATGTGTACAGTAAAAAAGTACAGTAGTACATACCACTTGAAAAAAGTGAAGTGGTAAATTGGCATACTGGTAATACCATGCACATCTACTATTCATCTCCAGTCCTTTACTAAGAAGAGCTTGAGGCTCATCATATTCATCACCATTCCTTTACTAACATGAACTTTAGGCTCACCATATTCATCACCATTCCTTTACTAACATCAATTTGAGGCTCACCATATTTATCACCATTCCTTTACTAACATCAGCTTTAGGCTCATCATATTCATCACCATTCCTTTACTAACATCAATTTGAGGCTCACTATATTCATCACCATTCCTTTACTAACATCATCTTGAGGCTCACTATATTTATCATCATTCCTTTGCTAACATCAGCTTTAGGCTCACCATATTTATCACCATTCCTTTACTAACATCAGCTTTAGGCTCATCATATTCATCACCATTCCTTTACTAACATCAACTTGAGGCTCACTATATTCATCACCATTCCTTTGCTAACATCAGCTTTAGGCTCACCATATTTATCACCATTCCTTTACTAACATCAACTTGAGGCTCACTATATTCATCACCATTCCTTTACTAACATCAATTTGAGGCTCACCATATTCATCACCATTCCTTTACTAACATCAGCTTTAGGCTCATCATATTCATCACCATTCCTTTACTAACATCAATTTGAGGCTCACTATATTCATCACCATTCCTTTGCTAACATCAGCTTTAGGCTCATCATATTCATCACCATTCCTTTACTAACATCAACTTGAGGCTCACTATATTCATCACCATTCCTTTACTAACATCAGCTTTAGGCTCATCATATTCATCACCATTCCTTTACTAACATCAATTTGAGGCTCACTATATTCATCACCATTCCTTTGCTAACATCAGCTTTAGGCTCATCATATTCATCACCATTCCTTTACTAACATCAACTTGAGGCTCACTATATTCATCACCATTCCTTTACTAACATCAGTTTTAGGCTCACCATATTCATCACCATTCCTTTACTAACAAGAACTTTGGGCTCACCATTAATATTTAAGCTTAATAGCATGCAAATTTATATTTTAAATTCTCAAAATGCATTTACATACAATGTTGTATTGTCTTGATCACAGGCGATTACTATTTACTGAATGGAAGTAAGTTCTGGATTACAAATGGACCAGATGCTGATGTCATTGTAGTGTATGCAAAAACAGACTTCATTGCAGACAAGCCTCAGCATGGGATCACCGCTTTCCTTGTAGAAAAAGTGAGTGTCAGGGATTTATTTTTTGTAGTGATCACCAGTTATAGGTAAATCTGGCCTGTTTGCAGTATATACTTGCTTATGAGTCAAATTAATATCATTGCATAATGCACTGGCAAATCTGGATTTATGCTTTTTGTTATTAGTAATGAATAGTTGCATAGTTGCACAGTACTGTTGTCAACCATTTCATGAGTTGACAGAACGCTGTTTATATAACAGATTTTGATCCTGCATTGTAAGGATTAATTTTTTTGACCTTTGTTTCAGTTACTTATTTACCTTTGTCTTTTTCTCTTATCTATCCTTTGAAAGAATTTCAACAACTTTACCTTATATCTTTTGTCATGGTGGAATCTGTGTTAAATTTTATTAGGAAGGGGTGATCTTCCAAATCTGTTTGGCTGTTTTTACTTCAGTTCTTTCTACAATCAAACTTTTACACATTAGTGTTTAACCAGGATTTAGGTGACATGCCATTGAACTCTATGCATGTATGAATATATGTATACATACATTCATATTATTATATACATGCATCCCTCTGTTTATATTATTATATACATACATACATATATACATACATACATACTTTGTAAGTACAATGAAGCATATCATTACACAGTTCACAGGGGAAACATGTATTTAATAGAATAGTTTTACTGATCCCCAGGAAAGTCTGATAACAGCATGGTGCACATGTGGTAGCATCACCAGATATTTAAAAAAAATGTGCAATGTCACTATAACAGTGAAGAAAATACCACCCACTTAAGTTGAAGCAAGATGCAATTTTCATTCAGAAAAATCTTACAATTTGCAGAAAATATCAAAACTATAACAGAAACAACTACTACTATTACAGCTGTTAAAAAATAGGTTGCAATAGTTGCCATTTAATTTTACATCATCTCCCTCTCCAGCAAATTCACCTGTTGGTAACTCAGTAGATCTAAACTAAAATTTAGCAATATGCTAAAGGAGAGTTGTCCATATTTGTCCCAAGGATATGAGACACAAATGATGCTCGCACTGTAGGTAAAAATCCATAGATGTCCTAATGATAGGACACACAAATGATGCAGGTATTAGGCAGAAGTCCTACATATCTGTCCCATGCATATGACACACAAATGATGCTGGTACTGTAGGTGAAAGTCCTACATATCTGTCTCAAGCATATGACACAAATTATGCTGGTTCTGTAGGTAAATGTCCATATGTCTCCTAAGGATATGACACTCAGTTGATGCTGGTTCCATAGGTAAAGGAAGTGTTTCATTGTAATGTGCGTTTGAAATGATCATGAAAATAAAAAATTCAGTTAAATGATTATTTACAAGAGAAAGAGAGAATAGGCTGGTACAAGAGACTAGTTATACACAACACAGCTGACACAGAAAGACAAAGCAACAAAGTACTTTATTAGTACTCGGAGAGAGAGAGATGATATGAATGATGCAGAATAGAGCTTCTTTGGTTTCATATGTTTAAAGAGCAGTATCTGTACAAGAAATTTTCGCTAGAAAAACTCAAAATTAAATATTTGCACAAAAATAGTACCTCGAAAAATTCAAAATTCAGTAGATGTGCAAGAAATAGTGCCTAGAAAAATTCTAAATTCAATACATGTATATGAAATAGTACCTAGGCAAAACCATACATTCAGTAACTGTATAAGAAATAGTACCTAGGCCAAACCATAAATATATATATATATATATATATATATATATATATATATATATATATATATATATATATATAAGAAATAGTACCTAGAAAAACCATAAATTCAGTAACTGCATAAGAAATGGTACCTAGACAAAACCATGAATACAATATACCCAATGGGAAAGTAGTAGACTGTAGACTTCATTCCTGATGCACAAAGATATATAATGGGAGCTAAAAATGATGTGACTGTCTCTCTTCTAACTCTTTTAGGATATGCCAGGTTTTCGTCCTGGTTTGAAGTTGGACAAGCTAGGAATGAGAGGTTCCAATACATCAGAGCTTATATTTGAAGATTGTAAAGTTCCAGGTAAAATCTGTACACAGTATATTCTCTATTATGGACAATCATGTCATTGTTTTATGTGTGCTAATAATAATGTCTGATTCGTTCATTGATAATGGCTGATTCATGGGTTGATAGTGACTGATGGGGTGATAATGACTGATTTATGCATTGATAATGGCTGATTCATGGGTTGATAGTGACTGATGGGGTGATAATGACTGATTTATGCATTGATAATTGCTGATTCAAGTACAATTAAGGATGATCACTTGGGAAATTTTAAGTATTTAACTTTTGCGGAAAGAAAGTTAGTTTTACATTGTTAATATGCTTGACCAATATAGAATAGCTAAATTTGTTTGTGTTGGTATGCATTTCTTGTACTACTCTGAATTAAATTGCAGTCCCAAAGTTAGGGTCATTACCTGGAAATATCAAAGTAAATGTGGCACTGTACAGTTTCATATTCTGCATAGGGTTAGATTTTTAAAGAAAAAAAATTTCCCTGGTTTTCCTAACTGGTTATACTGGCTATTTAATAAAGACCTTATATATTAGGTATTGCTCAAAGAACATTTAACTCTCTTTATTTGGGTGTATGATTGATGTGTTTAGCCTGGATTTTAGAACATGCAGCTAGCCCTTACTTCAGATGTGCATCTTTCAAAAAATTGCTAGCTCCACTTGGTCATTTTCACTTCCAGTACTTCAGAGGTAAATTGTAAAAAAAGAGCCAATAACTCTTTTTACATTTCACATTTTTGGTACTTCATTCACTGCTCTTTCAGAAGCTGGTGTTGTCTAGTCTGGCAAAATTCATTTTCCCTACTTTAATAACTGCTAAAGATATTATAATTTAACTAATTCAGGCAGATGTTTTTAGTACTCTGACACAGTCATTTTAGTTAGCTGTGTGCTTTAGATGATGTACACTTTCCACAGCAAGTACAATATCCAAAGAAATTTCAGCCACAGTACATGAAAATAACATAGAGGTTATACCAACATTCTATTCACTGTGCATGTTGCGGATGTAAACAATTTCACTTTACACATCCACAAAGAACACAGGGATTATTTATTGTTTGATTTAGTTTTGGCACTATGGCTGAAACATTTAAGTCACAAACATCATGACAGTCCTTTTAAATAATTTTCCTGTATTTCCCCCCGAGAACAGTATTCATTAATGTCAAAAGTTCCACACAAGCCCAGCACCCCACCCCACCCCACCCCCAATGAAAAGTGAGTTATTTTAAAAATACAAATTGCATTTTCTCAATATAGCAACCAGTATTATGCAGAAAGACAGGAACATTAAACTTGCCACAATAATTCCTGAGATGTAACTATTAAATTTTACAAATTGAAATGGGAATGAATAGGTGAGGTTTGTGGAGGTCAAATGTCAAAGGTTAAAATATTTGCATATTCTTCTAACACTGGAATAATATGAAAGAAAGCAAATTTGCTTTGTCATCATCTATTGTTTAATTTCATTACAAATGAATGAAAGAAACATTTTCAATATATATTTCACTTAAATGCAACAGTTTTAACTTGAAGTTGACTGCACTCCTGTATTCTACGACTTCTAATTACCCCTTAATTTTAAGGTCATTACACATGCAGTACTATTTCAAGGCATAATGTACAAGCATGAGCAAAATATGCATAATTAACTTATTTTCATGCATAACATCAATACTAATGTAGAAGTTTATTCAGAACACTATACATGATGATATGAAATTAAGAAAAATATTTTCACAAATTTTCGTATTTGTTTTAAGGTTGCACTTACAGTTTCATATTTTTCATAGGGTTAGAATTTAAAGAAAAATAAGTTACCCTTTCTTCCTTACTGGTTATGGAGGCTGTTTAATAACGACCTTGTATATCTAGGGTATTGTTCAAAGAACATTTAATTCCCATTATTTTGGTGTATGATTGATGTGTGTAACATGGGTTATAGAGTATCCGGTTTGGCCTTACATCAGATGTACACCTTACAAAAATTTGCTAGCTCCACTTGGTCATTTTCACTTCCTGCACTTCAGAGGAAAATTGTAAAAATAGAGCTGATAATTGTTTGTACATTTGATGTATTTGGTAATTCATTCATTGCACTTTTGGAAGCTTATATCATCATGTCTGGCAAAATTTGTTTTCCCTGTTTTGATAACTGCTAATGTACTTCAGACTAATTCAGGGTGATTTTTGTAGCACAAGGGAGCAGTTATTCAAGTTAGTTATGTACTTAGATCATATACAATTTTCCACAAGTACAATATCCAAAGAAATTTCAGTCACAGTGCATGAAAGTAACATAGAGGTATAAGAACATTCTCTCCATTGTGCATGTTGCAAATGCAAACAACTTGCCCTTACACACCTGCCACTCTTTCAGAAGTTCATAATATCTGTAAAGTGCCCCCAAAGCATTAGTAACCAATTACCCCAAGTTAGTGTCATTACCTGGAAAATTATAGTAAAGCACTATGTAAATAATTACCCCAAAGTTAAGGTCATTGCCTGGAATATTATAGTAACATACTATATAACTAATTACCCCACAGTTAGGGTCTTTACTTTGCAAATTGTAGTAGAGTACTATTAACTAATTACCCATAAAATGATAGCTGATTGACTATTTAAAGAGTCATGAGATTCACACAGATTAAAGATAAAACTCCTTGTATTAAGTATACAAAGAAAAATGTATTTTGATGAGTGAATATTTTTACTGTGACACCATTGTTGAAATCATATCAGTTTTCCACAACAGAAATCCATCACAACTGAATTACAGCTGGACGTAAATCACTAAATATTTCCTCAGGTCTTTTCTACTTTCTATTGACTTTATCATTTTCTTTTACAGGACTTTAATTGCAATTAGTAACATCATATACAAATTTTTATTGTTCATTATTTAATAAAAGAGTGAGTGTCAACAATGTCATTTACATTCAGTCTCTCCCAGAGTTCATAGCAGTACAATTATGTAGGTAAAAGAAGTGGCCAAGTGGTAAGCGCTCACCATTACAGATCACTACCCCCTCACCTCTGTCTGTGTGGGTTCAAGTCTCGGATTCGGCCAATGTGGTTGTGTGGGAAAGCTTGCCAATAACTCCTCATGGGTCAGTGGTTCTTTCCAGGGTTTTCCTGGGTTCTTCCTCCACCATTTATACAGGCCGCCATGTATAGCATATCTTGTGCTGAAAAATGGCGTTAAATCCTACAACAACAACAACAACTAGGTAAAAGATGATGTCATATCACTGAGAACATAATTCAATAGCCACATAATTTCAAGCTGTGCAGTAAAAATTGATTAACAAAAGTGGACTTCAATAGTCTTCTTACATTTCTGATCAGTTGGTATTAATTGATTCTTCTGTCTTTTGCCAATTTCCATGCAATACAATGTATGAAAGGTATTTTTCCAGAAGAAATGTCCACAATGTTGACTTCAAATTGGCTTTTTAGTGAAGAGTGTTTGGTATTGCCAGTTGTTTGCCATCCAGCAGCCATCTGTCCATGTCAGTTTAGTGAAGAGTGTTTGGTATTGCCTGTTGTCTGCCATCCAGCAGCCATCTGTCCATGTCAGTTTACTGAAGAGTCTTTGTTATTGTCTGTTGTCTGCCATCCAGCAGCCATCTGTCCATGTCATTTTAGTGAAGAGTGTTTGGCATTGTCTGTTGTCTACCATCCAGCAGCCATCTGTCCATGTCAGTTTAGTGAAGAGTGTTTGGTATTGCCTGTTGTCTGCCATCCAGCAGCCATCTGTCCATGCCATCCAGCAGCCATCTGTCCATGTCAGTTTAGTGGAGAGTGTTTGGTATTGCCTGTTGTCTGCCATCCAGCAGCCATCTGTCCATGTCAGTTTAGTGAAGAGTGTTTGGTATTGCCAGTTGTTTGCCATCCAGCAGCCATCTGTCCATGTCAGTTTCTTACTGCTACTCATTGTATACTACTTGGAAGACTGCCAAAAATCTTCACACACACACACACACACACACACACACACACACACACAAACACACGATTATCTCAAGGTCATAAATGAAAATAGTGCTGCTGAAACATTAAGTATGGTTGTCATAACCACCATCTTGAATATTTTGTTATTCCTACTTCTCCTGCATGAGTGATCATATCATCATAGGGTTTTCACTAAAGACTTTTAATGATGTATTGTTAGATGTAAATGAAAAATTTTGCCAATCAAATGGCCACCATGGCAGGCATCTTCAAAATCTTGTTATTGCTACTCATCCTAAATGGAAAGTCCTATCAACATTGGGTTTTCATTCATAGAACTCTTATGACCTCATGTTGATCCAAAATGTAAATGGTGCTGACCTAATGTCCAAATATAGCTGTCTTCTATCCAAAATGTAAATCGTGCTGACCTAATGTCCAAATATGGCTATCTTCTATCCAAAATGTAAATCGTGCTGACCTAATGTCCAAATATAGCTGTCTTCTATCCAAAATGTAAATGGTGCTGACCAAACATCCAAATATAGCTGCCACAGCAGTCTTCTTGAAAATCATATTGCCGCTCCTGAACAGAAAGTCATATTGACATGGTGTTGCCACTAGAGGACTTTATATGATGTTTAGTTTCTCCAAAATGAAAATGTTACCCCTCAGACTTCCAGTATGGTCAACACATTGGTCATCTTGAAGATCTTGTTATTGCTACTCCTCTGAATGGATGGTCATTTCAGCATGGAGTTTTCAATGAATGGTTTTCTTATTATGTCTGGTTGGTCCTAAATGAAAGTAGTGCCAGTCTGACATTCAGTATGGCTACCATGGCAACCATCTTGAAAATTGTGTTGTCACTACACCTCGTGAATGAAACCAAATACACATACAATTTGTTCCACTTTAAAGTTGTTGAATTTCTTTATTGAGCATGTGACATTTGAATGTTCTATTTATTAATGTACTTGGTTGAATGCCTATAAATTATAGCATGGTCAAGTTGGTATATCCTTTCGTTTCTTCACCAATTTAAAATGATAACTGCAGACCTCAAAAATATGTCAGCTTTCGTTTCTTATTTTGAGATAGAAGAATGACTTTCAGCAGATGATGACCTACATTATAGAAATTCCAGTTTAGACAGAATCCATCTTTACCAGTCATTGTGGGTAATTCTGCAAATTGGTACGGGTATAATAATAATGATAATAATAATAATAATAATAATAATAATAATATTTACTTTATTTAAAGAGAGTAACACAATTAGCTAAGAACTAATCTACCTTGAGGCCCTCATACAAAGGAATTTATTTATTTTAGCTGCATCTTTGAAGCCACTGGATATATTGGGTTTGGAAGAAGGAAATAGAGTGGGCGTTTCTAATCTCAACTGGAATACTGTTCCATAGCAGAGTTCCAGAGTATTGGAAACTTTTTTTAAATAATTCCTTATTTGGTTTGGGATTTTTATACTGTTTGGTAGACATGGATCACAGGTGGGGAGTATTACCAGGTAGCCTATACTGGAATAGTGATTGTAAATATTCAGGAGCACTATTATTGGATATCCTGTACATTAATTTGGCTTTTCTCAAACAGATTCGGCCTTTAATAGGTAATATTTTTAACTTAGCAGCTAAATTTTCCTTGCTTTCTTTCTGGATTGATATTAGCCCAAATGCTCTTTTTTGAAGATGTGCCAGCTTTGCTATGTTTTTATCATTTGAATAATCCCATACTGTATTACAGTAGTCTAAATAGGGTTGTGTGTAACTGTTATAAAATAGTTTCTTTGCCTTTCAGGGAGAAAATGTCTTATCCTACTGAGAAGCCATAAACTTGAATTGACTTTTTTACTGATATGTTTGATATGTTCAGTCCATGATCAGTTATTATCTACCAAAACACCAAGTAGTCTATCATGACAGACCATTTGCAACTTTTTATCTTTCCATGTCAGACATAGTTCATCGCTATCAAGAGTTGTCCTTTTTTGCCGTGTTGAGATAAGTAATATTTTAGTTTTACCAGTATTTACCACCATGCCATTGCATGTGCACCAGTAGTCCAATTTGTTTAGGGCATTCTGTAAAGAAATTTTGAGTTCATGCTTTGTGTTTTGGATGTCTGACAATGTTGTGTCATCTGCATAGAGATCTGTAGATGATATCAAGTCCCTTAGTAAAAGTTGTAGGTCATTAATAAACAAAATAAATAGTAATGGACCTAGAATTGAGCCTTGTGGTACTCAATATCTAATTGTTCCATGTTCAGACAGAACATTATTTATGTAAACATGTGTTCTCTCACTCAAGTATGAAGTTAAACATGTGTTCTGTCACTCAAGTATGAAGTAAACCATCTAACTGTGCTTACATTGGTAGATTTTCAGTTTCTTCAAAAGCTTTCCTGAAATCTACAAATACAGATCCTGTTATTCAACCTTGGTAAAGTGCTTGAAGCCATTTATCAGTTAGGGAGGTCAAGGCAGTCTCACATGAATGTTTCTGTCTAAAGCCTGACTGATTAGGATGTAACAGCAAGTGTTTGGGTATGACTGGTTCTCAAGTAGGCACCTGTCATTAGTATATGGGTGAATTAGACAAGAATATCATTGTCTTGCATCAAATTTTCCACAGTGACTTGTAAAAAATGGCAGATTTTTACACAAATTGTATCAATTCTTATTATCTAGATATGCTTGTAACTGAAACTGAACTTCATTTTACCTGCATAATGTAACTATCTTGTTATGGTTTCTTGTTATCATTGGGGGGAAGGGGATATTTTAAAAAAAAAAATTGAACAATATACCTATTTGACTGTGTTGAAATAGGCTTCAGTTTATCCTCATAAAACAATTAAAATAAGTTACATACAGCCCATTATTTGTAATTTCACTGTAATAATTGAAACTTTTTTCTAATTCATATGGAAACAAATTTAACTGAAGAAAAAGTTTTAATTACATTTTCCACATATATCTTCCCAACCCACACATATTTTGAACTAATTGTTTAATTGATGGAATTGTTGACATGACATTAAATTCATATTGCCCTGCATTGTTAGGGCTTAATGAAACCCAGTGTAATAAACCATATTATGGCAACTTAGTTACAAATATTTATCAACAAGTATATTGCATTCTGTTCTTGACTCCATTACTTACCATACATACCTGCTTATAAGTTGAGTTCAGCTGTTAACAACATAAACCCACATCTGCCATCACATAATAGGCCAACATATAAAGGTCTTTGTTGTTGTACTGATTTCTTTTAACAAACTAAATAGACCTGGATCTGTCATTACATAATGGGCTGACATATTAGGGTCTGTGTTGTTCTACTGATTGCTTCTGACAAACTAAATAGACCCAGATCTTCCATCACATAATGGGCCGACACATCAGGATCTTTGTTGATGTACTCACTGCCTCTAACAAACTGCATTGACCCAGATCTGCTGGTGAATTATGTGATGGCAAATCTGGGTCTGTGAAGTTTGCAGGTGGATTTAATAGTGAGCATATACAGTAGTCTCTATAATTTTGGTAACATTTGTATCTTCTTGAAGCAATTTTATAAAGCATTTAACTTTGATTTCAGTTTTAGACAAAGCAGATCAGAGAGATCAGAGAAGCTCACTGCTCTGTTCTAAGCAGAAATATTTTGTTCACTGAAGATGGATGGAAGTTTTTTTATAACAAGGACTTGACATAAAATATTCTTAATTTCTGGAGCACATTTGAGTTTTGAACATTAATTACTTGAAAGATCTTGGAACTAAAATGGATTTCAAGTCAGCAAGTATGTTTGCCTGAATACATTATAGCACTGAAATTTATATCTTTCTTTCCTTTTTTCCTTCCTGCCTTGCTAGAAAAGAACATGCTAGGGAAAATTAATCGAGGTGTTTATGTACTGATGAGTGGCCTTGACATTGAGCGATGTATTCTAGCTGCCGGTCCTATAGGGTAAGTAACAATGTAAGTAAAAAGTAAACTTATTTCAAAATGCACCAGTTATTGTAAATCATTATATTTTTGTGTTAATAGTGAATGTCTTGCAGTCTAGTACAGTCAGTGTATTTGCAAAGTAAAAGTCTGCAAATTTATGTTAAACTAAATATATTATTCAGTTAAGTTTACTGTTTTTTATCGGGTGCTAATTTTCATGGATTTAAATTGTGGATTTTACAAATGACATTGTAAGACCCAGTGAACACTTATCCTTTGGAAACAAATTGATCTCTAGGATATTATTTAAAATAAGAGTGTTTTATGTTGAGACTTACTTGAGATGAATTATTGTTAATGAGACTTACCTGAGATGAATTATTGTTAATGAGACTTACCTGAGATGAATTATTGTTAATGAGACTTACCTGAGATGAATTATTGTTAAGTATGCAATGGAGTTTTGTCTGGCATCTGGCCTAAGGACATCCAGTATGGCTGCCATAGTGGCCAATTTGATTATTTTTATTGCTACTCCACCAGATTGGATAGTTGTATCAACATGTGTTTTCACCAATTGACTTCTTATGATGTTGAACAGATCAGTAATGAAAATGGTGCCAAAATGACCTTCAATGTAGCTGCCTTGGTAGCAATCTTGAAAATATTGTTATTGCTACTCCGCCTGAACAAACGATTGTGTTGACATGAAGTTTTCACTAAAAGAGTTTTTACTACACAGAGTTATATCAACATGAATTTTTTCTCCAAGACATCTTATGGTGTCTAGTTGCCAGCCAACATCAAATATAGCCACTATGTTTGCATTGTTGAAAATATTGTTATTAATGTTCAGCCTGAATGAATGGTCATATTGACATTTCACTGAAAATAATTCTTATGATATCTTGTTGGTTGTAAGCAGTGCTCTGCAGTTGAAAAGAATAAATGGGCTTTATCATGGGTATCTGTAAATTCCTTTTGACCAGTAGAGTACCAGTCTCTTTGAGTGACTCTTCTTTTGTGTATACTGAAAATTTCATGAAAATTAGTTCAGAATATTGAAGTTATGAAGAATTTAATTTGTATAATTTATGATATATAGTGTATAATTTATGATTTATAGTGCATAATTTATGATATATAATGGCAATTGGATGGGTGGCAAACACTGGGTCTAAATGTCCAATAGGCTTCCAGTGTACTTGTAAATTATATGATGCCTCACTCCTTGGCTAAATGTCCAATAGGTTTCCAGTGTTCTTGTAAATCATGGGACACCTCACCCCTTGGCTGAATGTCCAATAGGTTTCCAGTGTGCTTGTAAATCATGTGATGCCTCACACCATGGCTAGCAGTAGTATTGGTGAGTGGTCCATAGATTTTGCCATTTATTGTGGTTTGACTGACATATGTTGATTAAACTCCTTTCCAGATCCATAATTTAAGTACTAATGAAACTGTATTTTTTCCAAAAAAATAATATGACAAAGAGATCATTGGATCATGGTGTTTTTTGGCATTGGCATCAGTGTTTTTTGGCATAATGGTGTTTTTGGGCATTGGCATCAGTGTTTTTTTGGCATAATGGTGTTTTTGGGCATTGGCATCAGTGTTGTTTGGCATAATGGTGTTTTTGGGCATTGGCATCAGTGTTTTTTGGCATAATGGTGTTTTTGGGCATTGGCATCAGTATTTTTTGGCATAATGGTGTTTTTGGGCATTGGCATCAGTGTTTTTTTGGCATAATGGTGTTTTTGGGCATCATATATTAAAGTAAAAATTCATGTTTCCTCATTATATTCCTAAAACATTTTCATTTAAGGACATTTCCAGAATGAAAAGAAAAACATTTGAATAAAATTTATTGCTGATTACTTTATAGGTAAATATGGTGCTTTGGATTTAGAAATGCTTTAGTATATATGTTAAACTCAGGATTTTTGACTTTAACGACTTGTATAAAATAATTTTAAAAAATTCTACTATTCACATGAATATTATACAGTTTTTATTTTTCCATGGTCAGTTAATGTTCCATGTTTCTTGTTTATATCATGTCACTCACAGCTGTGACTTTAGAGAAAAAGCTTGCTTGTAAAATTTAAGCTTTTGTGGATAGAGTTTAGAATTTTTCTGGAATTAGAATCATTGGAGGGTTGAAAGGCACTGAATCTGGGGGTAGTGTTGTTGATGAATTATCCAGATTGCTCTTACTGTTTCATGCTGCCTAGTTACATTAAAATTTGATGTGCAGTGGAGTAATGAAAAAAAGGCCCTTTAGACCCTTACAGGACACACGGTACTAATGATATGGAAAAATGGGAACCAGCCTGGATATGGGTGAACATTAAATACAGTATATATGGGTTTGGGTGGCCAGGATTGGTTAATAATGTAAGTTATGTTTTAGGTAAGAGAATCTTTTGAGAGTTTATCCTAGTTGTAAGTGAAAAAAACAAAATACAGACATTGTTTTATTGATGGAATTTCAGTCCTTTAACAGTCTTGAGTTTGGAACACTCATTACTTAAATTAGCACCTGACTCTTTGGTGCAGAATTGTAAGCACATGTTTCAAACACATGCAGGTCCAGAAAATTCCGCGGCTCATATCCTTTCCTCTACACAGAAGCTGACATCCAGGTTTCATCTATACTGATAAATATAGGTTTGATCATGGGCACTCAGAAATTTTAATTTATTGAATTTTTATTATCATGGTGTTTGCATAGGTTTACTATGGGAACTGAATTAGTACCGTGATTTATATAGACAGCTACAGCAATACAGTGACTCCACATATGCAGGTGTAATTAACATTACTATAATTGCAATCATATGGTTCTATTTGTGGATGACAAGCAAAAGTAATACCTTTTGTAAATCACAGCGTGACTTTCAGTGGGATATTAAACACATATTCAGATATATCAACTGTTGCCAAGAAGGGGGGAGGGGGAACAGGGTGTAGATTTGACTATGTTAGGTGGAGTGTTTTACACTTTGGTTCATATCTAAGCAATACATATATAAAATTTATACGATTTACCATCTTTAGAGTAATTATAGTAAGCAATATGATATTTCCTAGCTGTGTTTTGAAACATAATGCATCAGATATGATCACTTAGGTCTTTTCCACCATGCAAAATGGGAATGACCTCTCATGACTTTGCACCCCACTAATTTCTTTCAGTGAATGTTTTGAAACTTCATATTTTGCAGTTTAATGGACTTATGTCTACCTTACTTTAGTTTTAAATTATATGTCTTCTGGGAGAAATTTTAGGTAATTTTTGTCATTTAAATTTCTTTTTCTGTAATAATACATGTACATATAGATGGTCACCTTGACCTTTAACCTCTTAATTACATAATATGACAAGGCTGGTAATGTATTTCAGTATTAAATTGAAGAGAGATAAATGGTGATATTAAAAAGATGACTCTTATTAGACAGCTTTATTTTAATTTTTTTTTCTTCTGATTTTCTTAAATAAAGCTCAAATATTTAAATGTTGCCTGAAATGCACCATTGCTCGTTAAGTGAAAATGAACTTGCAATATAATTTAATATTCACTAATGTAATCTTTGACAAGCAGAACTATGCACATTGCTTACTTATGTATTGAACTACTATTCCTAGCGCTGTCAAGAAAATCAAAGGTGGATATAGGACACACGGTACTAATGGTATGGAAAAATGGGAACCAGCCTGGATATGGGTGAACATTAAATACAGTATATATGGGTTTGGGTGGCCAGGATTGGTTAGTAATGTAAGTTGTTTTAGGTAAAAGAATCTTTTGAGAGCTTATCCTAGTTGTACAGACATTGTTTTATTGATGGAATTTCAGTCCTTTAACAGTCTTGAGTTTGGAACACTCATTACTAAAATTAGCACCTGACTCTTTGGTGCAGAATTGAAAGCACATGTTTCAAACACATGCAGGTCCAGAAAATTCCATGGCTCATATCCTTTCTTCTACACAGAAGCTGACATCCAGGTTTCATCTATACTGATAAATATAGGTTTGACCATGGGCACTCAGAAATGTTAAGTTATTGAATTTTTAATATCATGGTGTTTGCATAGGTTTACTATGGGAATTGAATTAGTACCGTGATTCCTACAGTCAGTTTATTCTGATCAATCCTGATTAAATCGTATTTTTTTACCTGTCATTTCAATACCATATATGTCATGTCAGAGGAGTTCTTTCTCCATCATAGAAAAAAAGACAAATTTTGTTTTTTCTTTGTACTTGTTAAATGCCACTTTGCAGGCACATTCATTGCAAACTTATAGTTTGGTCCAAATGGAAATGAAAATATTGTCCCTCAGACATTCAGTATGGCTGCATGCTATCTTGAACATTTATTGCCACTACCCCTGAACAAATGGTTATATCAACATGGAGTTTTCACTAAAAGATATCTTATGATGTCTGGTTAGACCAAAATGAAAATTACGCTGATTTGACATGAGTGCTATTGGGCCATTTTTAAAATCTTGTTATTGCCACTCCAGAAGAATGAATGCCATATTTTGATATATGGTATCTTGTGAACTGAAACATAAAAAATAGTTTCATTACCAAACTTGATAAGTTAGACTTTGTCAGCAGTATCAGAGATAGTTTCAGTGTTTACAAGAAGAAAAAGGTTTCTTCTTGGAAATTCTCTTCTGCTAATATAGCATCAGTCTCTAGGAGATTGTCTTGTACTTACATAACTCCCTCTTTTAAAGCATCAGTCTCTAAGAGATTGTCTCGTACTTACTACATATCCTCCCTCTGTTATAGCATCAGTCTCTAGGAGATTGTCTTGTTCTTACTACATAATTCCCTCTTTTAAAGCATCAGTCTCTAGGAGATTGTCTTGTACTTACTACATAATTCCCTCTGTTATAGCATCAGTGTCTAGGAGATTGTCTTGTTCTTATTACATAACATCCTCTGTTATGCTTTCCAGATATGTTTCACTCTACAGTTTGATTGGAATTCAAAGCAGATTGGGATTTTTACTGTTTGATTTCCTGTGTTGATGCATACTGACATGCAAACATCAGTGAAAACTTTGTACCTAGTTCCACTCTGGCAATACAGAAATATAGATTGAACATCCATATAGAATGCCGGATCAGCCGTATAAGACTACAATCATTCCTTTTTATTATATATCAAAACCCATTTCTGATATTGCTAAATATGCAGGCAGATCAGGGTCTATTATTTATCATTCTACGCTTGATTTCAATTGAAAGAGCTTAGACCCAAATCTGCTGGTGCATTTTTTGATGGCAGATAAGTGTCTATTGCCTATAATTCTGCTTCTGATTTGAAATGAACAGCCTAGACCCAAATCTGCTGGTGCATTTTACAATGGCAGGTCTTTGTTTACGTTGATCATGTGTGGGTAGCTGCGAAAGAATACAGCCAGTTTTGAACTTCTGATTTCAGTGCTGATGATACAAACGTTAAAGGTTCTATCAGCTGTTTTTGTTACCTGGATTTCCTATCTTTGTATTTAATGTGTGTGTGTTTTTCGATTTTTTACATAGCTTTAACAGTTTTTCAGTCATATCACTATGATGTCTGCATAATGGCAGTTAATAGTGATGTCTAGCACTGGGGCATCAGACCACATACATATAGCATCATGTCCCACCCAGTCACATTATTCTGACACCAGGCTGACCAGTCCTAACACTAACCTCTTAATGCGGAGCATCAAGCAAGGCAGCTGTTAGTACCATTTTATAAGTTTTTGGTATGACTCAGCTGGGGTTTAAACCTGTGACCTCCTGCATCTGAGGCAGAAACTCTGACCACTTAGTCCACCTGAGCAGTGTGTATTTCTTATAACAGAAGAAGATGCAAGGAACAGCAGATATCATATAAGACAACTCTCTTTGTTTCAGAATCATGCAAGCTTGCTGTGATGTGGCTTTCAAATACGCCCATGAAAGAGAGTGCTTTGGTGAGAAAATAGGACATTACCAGGTATTTACAGAAATTATATTGCTTTTTATGTGCCTCCCAAAAAGCTTGGTGTGTCTTGATATTGTCCATCTGTCCTTGCATCCATCTGTCTATCATACATATATCTTAGTCTTTCTGATCGTTTCTATTTCATTCCACACAATAACTTGAGGATTCAACCATCTGCCATTACAAAACTTTGTAAGTAGGTTGGATTATTGGGGTATGCAGTTTTTGTATTTGCTCATTGCCCTAATTGTAGAGTGCAAGGGGTGATTGAGACTGAAAACCACAATTGTAATTATTAATTGAGATTTGGTTGCAATTTAAAAGATCAAATTTCATATAAATTAATACCAAATATTCGGGACTGTGAAATTTTGGTTTTATTTCAGGGGTGGTCAGAAGGAGAGTTGATAGTTTAATGAATTAGGGGACCAGGATGGCTAAGTGGCCTTAAGCACTTGCCTTTATGGGTCACTCTTATCTCATCTCTGTCAGCGTTCAGGTCTTGGTTTGAACATTGTGGGTAGATGAGAAAGCTTGCCAGTAGCTTCCAGTAGGTCAGTAAAAGATCACAGGTTCTTCATCCTCCAAATATACTGGCTGCCATGTATAGCCTATCTTGTCTTGAAAAATGGCATTAAATCCACAAAACAAGCAAAGAAGCTGCAGTTAATTGAATTTTGTCTCTGAAAAAATGAAATTAAATCAAATGAAGATGATACAGTGAAATTATAAAGCACAGTGATATTGATAGTGTTATTGTAGGAAAGAACTTGTCAATGCTGTGGTGTTTTTTGACATTGTTTTTATTCTGTAAAGATCAGAACAGTTTTATTGTGTAAAGGTCAGAACAGTTCTTTTTCTGTAAAGGTCAGAACAGTTTTATTGTGTAAAGGTCAGAACAGTTCTTTTTCTGTAAAGGTCAGAACAGTTTTATTGTGTAAAGGTCAGAACAGTTCTTTTTCTGTAAAGGTCAGAACAGTTTTATTGTGTAAAGGTCAGAACAGTTTTTTTTCTGTAAAGGTCAGAACAGTTTTATTGTGTAAAGGTCTGAACAGTTTTTTTTCTGTAAAGGTCAGAACAGTTTTATTGTGTAAAGGTCTGAACAGTTTTTTTTCTGTAAAGGTCAGAACAGTTTTATTCAGGTATTTTAAGTAATATCTATCACTATTTTTGACGTAAATTTAAAATCATGGAAAACAGATGAGATAATGGATCTCATTAGAATCTTACCTCATACTAGTTCATTACAAATTTATATTGAACCCCCCACACACACACACACACATGTTGGAGAAAGAAAACTACCTACTACTTTGTAGAAAGTTAGCAGTCAGCTTCAATAGACACATTATTCGATATTCTCATGATCTTAGATTTTAGAATAAAATAACCCTTATTGTGTGGCTTGGTTCTGAAAAGAAGTAGTAGCTGGAAATAGATTTTACTTCATGTTTATATTAAGAAAATTTTTCACCTGCATTTGTCATTCATTTCCGTAACAAAAATAGAAGGTTTAGAAAAGTTGATAAAATAAAAATTATCAAAATCTTTAAAAAAAAGTATCATAGAAAAGATAAAGCATTTATTTGAACAGAATTCCTTTTGACCCTATGTACAGTACTCTCTCATGATGCTGTCCAAGGGAGCCATGGATTATAGTGCCTTGTAATAGAGTCTGTGTTACAGTACTCTGTCCAATGAAAGCTGTAGAGTATACTGACTTACAGTGAGATTGCATTATAATGAAGTCTGTGATACAGTACTCTGTCCAATGAAAGCTGTAGAGTATACTGACTTACAGTGAGATTGCATTATAATGAAGTCTGTGATACAGTACTCTGTCCAATGGAAACCATAGAGTATACTGACTTACAGTGAGATTGTATTATAATGAAGACTGTGATACAGTACTCTGTCCAATGAAAGCTGTAGAGTATACTGACTTACAATGAGATTGCATTATAATGAAGTCTGTGATACAGTACTCTGTCCAGTGGAAGCCATAGAGTATACTGACTTACAGTGAGATTGCATTATAATGAAGTCTGTGATACAGTACTCTGTCCAATGAAAGCTGTAGAGTATACTGACTTACAGTGAAATTGCATTATAATGAAGTCTGTGATACAGTACTCTGTCCAATGGAAGCCATAGAGTATACTGACTTACAGTGAGATTGCATTATAATGAAGACTGTGATACAGTACTCTGTCCAATGAAAGCCGTAGAGTATACTGACTTACAGTGAGATTGCATTATAATAAAACATAAAATGCATATAAATCAACTTCTGAATAATTAAATGGAATCCATGATAGTACTTACATCAAAACATAAACCACGCAATGATCAAGGGTGTGATCATGAGTTGGTGCTGTATTGAATTGTGAATACAGTGTAACTTCATTTAAACAGCCATTGACAGGATGGAAAAATGTCTGGATAAGAGCAGTAGATACTGTTAAGACATAGATTAACATGTAGTTAATGAAGAGAAGCAGCAGAGAGGGTGAACCCTACAAAATAGTTTTCGAACCAATATATTTAAACATGAAAATCATACTAAATAAGGCAAAAATATAGGGTCAATAACACTAAACCAGAACCTCTAACCAAATTGAGATTCTCTCTACGTGGGTTATTTACGCTGTTACTCGTTCGTGACACCTGTGTTTGTAAATGCTATGCGTGTTCGTTTATGTGCTTGTGCGCGTAATTTTTGTCAGTCCACCCTTTCTGCTGCTACAATTAAACCATTATTATATCAGTAATGATTGGTGAAGCTCACTCAGCTAGACTAGCTCGAGAACGACTAGAAGCAATCAAGAAAATATCTACCTGTCCGTGATTCTGTCAGACAACAATTACAAGGGCGTCAGCAGACACAAGAAGAATTTGCAGAAGGTGCAGAACAATTATTTAAACCAATTACTGAACCAACAAAGAAAATTGTTTCAGCAACTGAGGCAACACAAAAAGCTCTTGAAACATTGCCTGCCAATATTGCTGGGCGTCTTCGACCACATCGACCACCACCCAGGCAACTTCCTCAGCCACCACCTGAAATTCAACCACAACCTGAACCACCAAAAATCAAAACCAAAATAGTAGATAAATTTATGCCTGAGGGTATTGACGCTATCAAAGACCCAAATAAATTAGTAAAAATTGCCACGTATGGATATTATCAAAGAGAAAAATACGTGAAACCTGAGTATATTAATACGCTGAAATCTGACGATTGGGTCAAGGATATATATCGTATTGCTCATGATACTCCACAGATTAGATCTGTTGAAGATATTAATCGTTTTGATATTTTTAACCAGGTAGTGGAAGAGTATATTGAACAAGTAAGAGAAACAAGAAAACAAAACGTAGAAGAAATGAAATAGCAACTTGAAAAATCAAAAGCACAAAGGAAATCAATGAAGAAAAAAAAAAGCAGTGGAAACAATAGGTGAGGAAGAAGAATGGCAGGATACCCCGGGTGCCACTGGAAGTGGTATTGGTACAGGTATCAGGGGAAGTGGTCTTATTACTCCATGTCCCGATAACGTCCTTGCCGATGTGGACAGATTAGAAATTCTGATTGGTGGAAAACGAGCCGGTAATAATTCTCCAGAAATTATTAATGGAGCAGCTGCTATTTGTCAACGATTATTTACAGGCGGTATCATGGATGTTAATGTTTACCGTGAACTTATTAATGAAATTGCCAATGATTATCACAGTGATTAAACAGTTAAATATAATTACTATAATAAAATGATCATACACGCTGTTCAACGTGGACCAACTATGGTCAGGGTGATAAATTTGAGATTACCTACATATAAAACATTTTATGGAGATGGACTCAGCGATGTTGTTCAGGGTTTATTTAGAAGGATAGCCCCAAAAGCAATACCGATTGCAAAGCAACTAGGAATGAAAGCTATTGACATTGTTCATGAAGAAGGTATTAGTGCTGCTGGCGATGTTGCCAGTAAAGCATTCTCTGCAATCAAGGATTGACTAGCATGATTAATACGACAAAAACCTCAGCCAGTAAAATTACCCAGCACTGAAGTGATGCCTGCAAACGTTAGTAAAATAATGAAGCTGCAAATAAAAAATTAGCTTCATTGGCTGGTGAAAAAGAAAAAAATATAACCGCTAGTCTGGTAGCAGGAAGTGGTTTTCATGTTAAACGATAGCAAATATAATAAGGATGTTCAAACGCATATCTGATCCCGCACTCGACATGGACGCACAAGTTCTTAAAGATGAATTGATACGTGATTATCAATTATTATTCTTATGACGCACGTGTACTTGACGAGCGTGGAAGAATTGAATTACAAGTTCAGGATACAAGCAGATATTTTTTACCTGCTGAGGCATTTATTGAAGTCGAAGGTAGACTTTTAAAATTAGATAATACAGATTATGGAATTGGTGATCAAGTTGGTTTTGTCAATAATGGTATTATGGCATTATTTAAAAGTGCAGCATATAACATTGATGGACGAGAGATTGAGATCTGTCATGACGACATTGACGTTGCCACAACGATACTTGGTTTTGCAAGATACCGTGATGATTACTCAAGATCAGCTGGTCCATCAATGATGTTTGCCAAAGATACAACTGATCATCCAGAGCACAGAGATGTAACATTAAATGCAGCTGGGGACACAGTTGTATCAATGAATGAAAATTTCAACTTGGGATTCGCGTCACGTCGAGCTGGGCGACAGTGAAAGATTTTCATGTGCGATTCCACTGTCACACATCTTTGGATTTTGTAGAAATGTTAGAAAGGTTATTTTTGGAGCCAAGCACACAATTGTACTCGTACGAAAAAATAACGACGATGATGCAATATGGCACGCTGAAGGAGTTAACGCAGCTGCAACTGTGGCACTTTATGGTAAAGTAATACTGACAAAACTTTCATTGTGGATGCCAACAATGACACCAGCAATATCTGAAGAACAAAGGTTACTTTCTTTTATGGACAGCGGCGGTAGGTCGACGCTATCATGGCTAACAATGACCACTGATTCTATCCAGAGTAACATTAATGGTTTATTTACATGGCAAATAGCATCACAGCAAGGTGTCTCTGCACCGCAACATATATTTGTTGCACTTCAAGATGTTACGCGAGTAAACTCACAAGTATGAAGTGTTATGATATTTGATAAACTCGGCGTTACTGAGGTTTCTTTGAGGATAAATGGACATCAAGAACCAGCCGAGGATATTTTGTTAAATTTTGAACAAAACAGTGTTGCACGTGCGTATCATCGTCTGATGACGTTTATGGGACTTGATCAAAATATTGATGCTGGTTTACAAGTATCACAGCGGGATTTTACAACACTGTATCTGATCTATTACTTTTTGCTGGAACACTTGGATTTGTTAAGACAGTCCGTCATTGACATACATTTTCGAGCACGTGTTACAAGAGGAGTTATTGCTAATTACAGAGCAATCGCCGTTATACTCAGCGATAAAACAATGTTACTTGAAGGTGTTGGTGGACGAATGAGAGTTATTGATGCGCCAGTAGAAAATATGTAATTAGATCATGAAATATATCATAAATGTCATATCATCATGTTAGTGTCAGTCTGACTTCTGGTCAGATTAAAAGACTGCAGTCTGCATCAGCGAAGCGATGTGGAGTAAAAATATCACTAGCGCGAGAACAAATTGCAAGTGGTCCAAATAAATTATTGCTGACAGAACGCCAGCTCAATCATTATAATAAAACCAAACAATCAAAGACCGGTATACGCGTAAATCTTTTTGCGGGTGCCATCAAAAACATTGCTAAGACAGGTGGTATATTTCCACTTCTTGCAGCTATTCCAGGAATAATAGCCGCTGCAGCCCCAGCTGTTGCAAAAGCAGCTGCGTTAGGTGCAGTTGGAACAGCTGCTGGAATGGCATTAAAGAAAGCAACAGGGAAAGGATTAAAACAAAGAAGACGATCCCAAGCAGGTCTAGGTCTGAGACTTCCAGGATCTTGATACGGAAAAGGATTAAGACTTCCAGGGACTCGCTGATTTTTCCGATGTCCAATTCTGATTTACTCGATGCTGCTAAGCAACTAAATATAAAAAATTTCAGAGGTTGTTTTTATGCGTGATCAATTACCCAAAAATCCAAATCTGATTGAAACCGGCATTATTCGATAAAAGCCCTGGTCGTGGCACTCACTGGGTTGCATAAGCAATTGATCCACGTGGTATTTATTTTGATTCGTATGGGCTGGCACCACCAAAAGAATTTTTAAAATATATCAACAGACTTCAAAGTATTACAATCTGGTATTCAACACTACCAACACAAAAAATAACCGACCCGCTGATACATGGCCATGAAGCACTAGCAGTACTTGATGCTGTATCAAGATCAGCGAAACCACCTCTTAAGGCTGTACACGAATATACGAGTTCAGTTTTAAATAATTGCTGATCATATAATGGTAGATATTTATGGAAGATCAACTAAAGCTAAACCTCAACAAGCACCAGGTGAAGACTTACTCAAGTGAGTAACAAGGCAGATCAATGATGAATTATCTGACCTGCTCAATCTTGCCAACGTTGATCCAAACGAACTTGTTATATTTCAAAACCATGAAGGAGAAATGAAGACGAGTAATATTTCAATCAGCGATATTATTATTTGTAGTCTATTATCGCGAGAAGGTCTTATTGCTGTATATGACAGAGAGGGCAAACTTGTTCCTAGTGGTATTACTGCAGTGTTGATTAATGATAGGTTGTCAACATTTGGTGATACCATGCACGGCATTCTCAACATGAATAATAATAAAATTACCAACGTAGGAGAACCGACGGATAATCTCGACGCTGCAGTGAAGAAATATGTCGATGATAAGGAAATTCCAGTGACAACTTCGTTAGCTACAATCAATGATGGAATGACCACACTCAAAACTGACTTTACTAATCAAGTACAACTGTTTCTGAATTTCCGCAGAAACGTAAACAGAACCATTAATGATTTTTTTGGAAGTCCACCGACTGTTAACATAAGTCTCATTGATATAAATGCAAGAATCAACAATATTGTCAGTGGAATTCCTAGTGTCGTTCAAAAAACCAATCTGATTAAAATTCTACACAAACAAATTAACAACGTCATGTACGCAGTATCATCAGGATCGTCAACATGGACACTGCAAAATAACACTATCAAACATACTGCGGAAGTCACTGGTGTGTACAGGCTGTCCGTGTTCAGCTCTGCAAAATTTAGGATATATACCATGTATCTATGGCGTCATTCAACTGATGCTTTTTCTGGAACTGTATCTATTATATTAAATAAAGATACCGAAGAAACGTTTATACTGGAATCATCTGATAAAAAATTAACCTCGGCATCCTACTGGTGGTGCATAGAATTTGTAGCTGAAACACCACAATTAATTACTTAATACAGTATAATGATAGACGTTCAGCGATACCGATACGATCAAGTAACAACATGGCAGAATAAATTAAAAACCATCATCGATGATTATACAGCAAAAATAAAAAAATATCGTAGACGTGTGGTTGTCGTTGATATCATCGTTTATTCGGTTTCCGTGATTGTTGCTGGAACTCGCATAGTATTATCAACGTTGACAATGACAGTGCTGATCGTTGTAACAATCGTTGTTTGATCGTCAACCACGATCACTGGAATATTCAGTATTATCGCGAAAAAGATAGATACGTGCACAAATGAAAAATTGAACGAGTACACGATGAAATTACATACTGCAACTGTAGCATATTCCAAATTATCGTCAATGATTTCTTCATCGCTCAATGATGGAATAATATCTGATGAAGAATTCAGTATTATAATAAAGATCTACAATGAAGTATTTAACCGTAGCAATACCATGGGTGATTCAATCATGGAAATAAATAATTTAGAGCAACAATGATATAATTATGACAACAAAATCTATATTATCAGTTAAAATATCTGTTGATAATGTCATTGATACAATTAAATCGATTTATGAATATTTTGGAGCAACTTTTACTTTGGATGATAATACAGGAGATTATATTATAAAATATCCTGAATGGCCAAAATCTGATTTTATTAACGATGAACGCTGGAGAAATTATCATCATGCCGGTGTAGGAATCGGTGGCTCAGATGTTAAAATCGTGGATGAACACACTGAGATGCTAAAATTTCATGTATGGAGTGTCAACGGTTGGTTTAAAGATTTTGAAAAATCAATTAATAGTTCAAAATAATAATAATGACAACATCATTGGAATTATTACAACAGATCGTCACGAATACTGCTCCGGTAAGAACCACAGTGATATCAGCGAGTTCAACTAATCCTGAATTCAGTATTAATTTTCCGACCACAATTCCAGCAAAAGAAATTGCATTAGCACAATTACGGGTTATTATAGTTGGCCAAATATCAGGTCAAAATCGTTTGGTGGACTACAACCAAATAATTCATTAGTATTTGCAAATAAAAACAAACCTTATGGAACTCCAGATTGGCGAGTAGTCAGTATTCCAATGGGCAGTTATGAAATAGAACAGATCAATGAAGAATTCCAATGTAGAATTAAATCCATCACAGGAAAAGAATCAAAGATAGCCATTACTGTTCACGAACCAACGTTATCATCAGCCATTGAAATAAATTCTCCGGATTATGCCATTGACATTTATCAGTCTTCAATCAGGTCAGTGCTAGGATGGCCAGATATTCCACCGGTTTATGAAGGTCCACAAGAACCACAAGTAAATGAATTTTTTACAACGGAAAAAAATACATAAAAAAACTGACGCTTATCTCAATGGAATTCCTGGTGTTCCTGGTATATACAGACTTGATTGGTTGGACAGAAAAGATTATACTGATACTGATGGAACATGGCTTCCTTATTATGGTTATGAGATATATAAATTTAAATATAAACCATTAACAGGACGTTATATACCCGGTTCTGAATATCCCGATGAAGATCCGATCGATGGATGCGTTGCTTTAATCGGTTTTGAGCACAACAGTAAAATCAATGATTTAAAAAATCTATTTTTATTGTTATCACAAATCTACGACGAAGATACAAAAAAAAATATCATTGAAATAATACAACATTTCAATAAACTCGGATCAGATATGTACATCATTAATCGAGTTTTTATCTTAGGAATGATTGGATATGAAAAACTTTATCCAGGAATTTTCGTGATAAATTCTAGTAATTATTATGGAACAACAGAAGAAAAAATCTTAACATTTACAATACCAAAACTAGATTCAGATAGATTAAAAAAGAGACTCACGGATGTTATCTCGATAATTACTTTCCAGGAATCCTCGAATAGTGGAAAAAAAATAGCACCACCACCGAATATCCTCTGATACAACAACAATCCGTACTCAGGTGGTCGTCATGTATCACCGGGCATCGTCAGTGTCACATCAACGATTGCTGTCAATCTAGTATGTGATGTCATTGACGGCAGTTATCAAGTTGACGCAGAAAATTCCAACCAGGCCCAACAAGGATACATTCTGTATTCATTTACCCATCAAGTCTCACCAGGCGATTTAATTGTATCAGAACCAATCAACGTTGTTTATCTAAAATGTCATAATCCACTCTTATCGCGGATACATTTCAAACTTACTGACCAGTCTGGCCACTTGCTCGATCTTAGGTCAGAAATATTAAATATAAATCTATATGTGTGTTTGTAGAAAACACCAAGCAAAAAAAAAATGTCAGAGTAAAATATTTTTTTTTATCCCCCATGATTATTATCCTTGACGTGGATCAGAAATTAATTATTCTGGCACAACGTTACAAGTGACACTATTGGTTTCGTTGTCAACGTCACTACAGTCACTTTCACTATGATTGGAGTCACACTCATCCTTATCTTTCGGAAGTAACTCTTCTGCAACTTCGTTCAGTGACTCTGTCATCAACATAATATCTGTCAACTGTTTTATATGAGCATGTACAATTCTTTTTGTTTCGTATTTGTGAGATAATTCTGACCTAACCTTTTCGATTGAACGTGAAATAATTTCACTTGCGTATACATGATTGCTGCAAGCGATTGCAACATCGCCTGCTGGATCAACTTTATGAATCTATAATCGGAGGGCAGCGTATATCTATTTTCTGACTTTCGAAATTGTAATGATTCAAAATCACTCATTATTTTTTCAGGGTCAAGCTCATCAGATATTTTTATACCGCTGTGTTGTAATTGCTTAATAGCGGCAATAATAGCATTAATATTTTCACGATTCATTATATAAAAGTCATTTGCTTAAATAAATTCATTTTTCTGAATTAATTTAATAATTTGATGGGGTAATTACACGACTGAAGTTAAAGAAATCTAGCAAAATTTAATAACTTGATGGGGTAGTTACGCGACCGAAATTGAGGAATTTTGACGAAATTCATTGATTTTGATGGGGTATTTGCACGACTAAATGAAGCAATCTCAACAAATTTCACTGATTTTCAGTTTTTCGTAAAAATAAAATAATTTCAGAAATATGTTGTAAGTAAAATAATTTTATGAAATATTCTATAAAATTGAGAAAATACAGCAAATCTGAGTAAATTTATTGATTTTGATGGGGTATTTGCATGACTAAAGTTGAAGAAATCTAGCAAAATTCATTAATTTTGATGGGGTAGTTGCACGACTAAATAAAAAAATATCAGTGAATTAATGATTTTTCTGAATAAATATATTTCTGACAATTTCAGAAGACAGGAATTAATTTATAATCCATGGATTATTCTTTCTTGTGTATTCTTGCTTTGAATTTTTCTTGTAATCGTTGGCGCGCACGTTCATCACATGAAATAGGCATGATGGAACATGATCGATGTGAAAACCCTTTTCCTGTGTAAATTCTATCAATGAATTCTATATAAGTAATATCATCTCTTTCAGTAATTTTGACTTTAGTCCACAGAGGTAATTTATCAGCAATAGAGATTTTATCTCTCTTGTAAATAATCGAATTTGTATCCATTATTATTAATTATGTATTTTTAATTGTTAACAGCATATCAAAATTTAATTTTCTGTTTGAATTTCATAAAAAATAAAATTTTATTATAATAAAAATATATTCTGAATCAGATAAATATAAAAATATATTTTGAATCAGATAAAAGTAAAACTATATTCTGAATCAGATAAAAAAAAAATATATTCTGAATCAGATAAATATAAAAATATATTTTGAATCAGATAAAAGTAAAAATATATTCTGAATCAGATAACTATATATTTCTGAATCAGATAAATATAAAAATATATTTCTGAATCAGATAAATATATATTTCTGAATCAGATAAAAATAAAAATATTTCTGAATCAGATAAATATAAAAATATATTCTGAATCAGATAAAAATAAAAATATATTCTGAATCAGATAAATATAAAAATATTTCTGAATCAGATAAATATAAAATATATTTTTGAATCAGATAAAAATAAAAATATATTCTGAATCAAAATAAAAGTAAAAATATATTCTGAATCAGATAAATATAAAAATATTTCTGAATCAGATAAATATAAAATATATTTTTGAATCAGATAAAATAAAAATATATTCTGAATCAGATAAAATAAAAATATATTCTGAATCAGATAAAATAAAAATATATTCTGAGTCAGATAAAAATAACAGAATTAATAGTAGTATCGGTCACACACACGAAAATGTGATGCTGACCTATCTTGAATGTAATCAACGTAGGGGTGCTAGTTTACAAAAGTTAACGTGGTGGTAATTGTGTGCCTTCACGAATTACTTGTAATTGTTCATGTACAAATCCACGCTGAGGAGCAGTTGAATCTAGTCTGTAGATTGCAGGTCTACCCGTGGATCTAACCACGCTAGAAATTTTATGTGTGGTCACACTTCCGATAGGATCAGTTGCTCCTTTTTTACCTCCTTCAAGTTCACCGGGTTCATATAAATACCTGACAGTCACATTACCTAACATTGGCTGTTTTGAAAAGTCACATTGTCCATAGCCATCGCTTCAGGGTATATGTTTCTTTGTAATTGCATTAATAGGTTTCATAGAAGTTGCACGAGTAATTTCATTATTTAATGCAGCTATCACACTTGGTAATCTTGCAACCCATTCACGAGATCTCATGTCGCTCTGAATTATTTCTTTTGCATACTGGTATCCAAATAACCACTCAGCGAGTGTTCGATTAAATCGTTCAGTTATTGCCTGATCATGATGAATTGCGATTTGTCCTTGTCTGATTTCGACATTATGCTTTTTCATCAGCGATGATACTGTACCAAGAAATTCTTTGCCAGGATCAACTTGTAGCAACTGTGGCCATCGCAAAGGTCCTCGTTGATAAATTCGTTCAAACGCAGATGCAACTTCAGATGTTGTTTTTGTTGACAATGTCCGCTTCTTTACATCTACTTACAACATCAATGACAGTCAACGCGTATTTGTATGTGCGTGATTGACGTCCATGTGTTTTAATAGTATCGTGCGGTAAAAACAAAATATCTGCTTGATGAACTTCATTGGGAACACTGACATCAAAATACACGTACTGAATTTTTTTAGGTGGACGCAGATAGATTTGCCATATTGCCTGTCGTGCTAACTACGCTTCAGCAACAGCACATGAGACTTTTGCTGCTTCATCAAGTTTTCTAATAGCTGCTCTGCCCTTCCAATATCCTCTTGGGCTATAATAAACAGATTCCATTATAATAGTTACCTATTACATTAATTACCCAGCCCCTAGCATTATTTTACCTTTCATAGCAGATTTCACTAGAAAACTAGCGAGTTTTTCTCTGAGAGATTTATCAGCTATAGAATTAAACGCATGAATCAATTTCACATCTGCAATATGCCGTTGTTGTAAATCTTTGCTTTTATACGCAACATCATGAACGTGACATGCTTGATCGATCTTATTTATTGGATACTCTCCTGGTCTTGGTTGCTCTCGTTCGTCAAGTCAGATATCAAGTCGAGTTCCAGGACCACAATAATTATATCCTGGTAAGTGTTTTTCTCCGGGATACTTTGCCCATGGAACCCCTGGTAATTTTTCCCAACGAAGCAGCGATATCACCTCCTGTCTTTGTGCTAGACGAAATAAATTTTTATTTTTTTGTGCCACACTTTTCACACTTACCTGTCAGTGAGCGTTTTTTATTTTTTATTATTATTGTTGTTAATCCAGTGGTGGGGGTGGGTGCCTTGCATCGAACACAATATAGATTCATATTACTTATTATTATGGATATAATTGACTTTTCGGCAACACAAAAACAAGAGCCAGTCAAGCATCACCCAGCGCTACCGAATTCTATTAGAAAGATAATAACTGGGCCATCTGGAAGTGGTGAGACGCAATTATTGCTTAATCTGATAATGAGATGGCTCAAATGGGATAAGTTATATTTAGTAGCACCATCTGTAGATGATCAATGATGCTATGAAGTACGTAAAGATTTTAATGAAAATGCAAAATCATTATATGAAGACGGTGACAGTGATGGAGTCAGTGTTATTGATTTTATCACTGATATTGATGAAGCGCCATCTGTAGATGACCTGGATGGACGTATTAATAATTTAGTAGTGTACGACGATGTCATGCTGGACAAACAATCAAATCCAGCTAGGATATTTTCCAGAGGTAGACATAAAAATACAGACGTGATTTATGTTACCCAGCGTTACACATAAATACCTAAAGTGATCAGAGACAACTGCAATATTTTGGTTGTATTTAACGGAGTTGATAATCATATGCTGCAAAATATTTATTATACTTGGTGTTCAGGGGACATTGATATGATCAAATTTAAAAACCTTTTTTTCAAAAGCACAGGCTACCCCGTTTGGTTTTATAACAATAAATTTACATGATCCAAGGTCGAGATATCGTAACGGACTTGATGCAATATTTGGATAAAATCCACAGCAGCAGAGAGGGTGGACTGACAAAAATTACACGCACGAGCACATAAATGCACACGCATAGCATTTACAAACACAGGTGTCATGAACGAGTAATAGTGTAAATAACCCACGTAGAGAGAATCTCAATTTGGTTAGAGGTTCTGGTTTAGTGTTATTGACCCTATATTTTTGCCTTATTTAGTATGATTTTCATGTTTCAATATATTGGTTCGAAAACTATTTTGTAGGGTTCACCCTCTCTGCTGCTAGAGAAGGCAGTGTTTATACTCTGGCTGTATATGTGAATTCTCTGCTGAAGGGTTGTAACTTAAGAAAGCTTGCACTCTACAGCCGCATTTGTTTTAAAATAAAAAATCTTTATTTATAGATTTAGTTTTTACCAGGGAAGAAAATTACATAAAATTTGAAGATTTATTTTGGAAGAAACTAAATGAATTCAAGGTAAAAATCATCACCCATCATAAGTATCGACCATCTGTACTTGCTTATAAGTTAAATTCAACTGCATGTAACATTGATCCTGGTCCTCTGTTGCATAATGCACCATAATGACCATGTTGGATGTTTTACTGATTACTTCTGTCAAATTGCATAATGCACCATAATGACCATGTTGGATGTTTTACTGATTACTTCTGTCAAATTGCATAATGCACCATAATGACCATGTTGGATGTTTTACTGATTACTTCTGTCAAATTGCAGACCCATATCAGCCAGTACCTTATGCGCTATTTATAGTATGACATGAACTGGTACAATAAGTCTAGTATCAATACAAAGTAGGGTGTATGAAAGGAGGATTAAATGAGAACTCTGAGTAGGCAGCTGTTTCATTAGTTATGTTGTGATTATTTTGATTGACAGTCTGTTATCACAGTTATACAGGCTCAACTTGTGTCTTTAAGAATTGTGTCATTAGATTAAATTCAGTCAAGCTAACTGTCAGATATGACTGATAATTATGTGATTTTTTTTTCTTACAGATGATACAAGCAAAGTTAGCAGATATGTATGTGACCCTTAATGCAAGCAGGTGCTATGTGTACAATGTGGCTCGTGCTCTTGGTGTTGGTAAAATCGGTCCCAATGTAAGTATGTGTACAGTGTGACTCATGATCTTGGTGCTGGTAAAATAGGTCCCAATGTATGTGTGCAGAGTGATTCGTGCTTTTGGTGCTGGTAAAATAGGTCCCAATGTAAGTATGTGTACAGGGTGACTCATGCACTTGGTGTTGGTAAAATAGGTCCCAATGTAAGTATGTGTACAGTGTGACTAATGCTCTTGGTGCTAGTTGTTGTTGTTGTTGTTGTTGTAGGGTTTAATGCCATTTTTCAGTACAAGATAGGCTGTACATGGTGGCCAGTATAAATGGTGGAGGAAGAACCCGGAAAAATCCCTGAAGAACCACGAACACATGAGAAGCTACTGGCAAGCTTTCTCACATACCCACATCGGCCGAGCCCAAGACTCGAACCCACGCAGAGGTTAGATGGCAGCGATCAGTAATAGTGAGCGCTTTAGACCACTCGGCCACTCGGGGCCCCTCTTGTTACTGGTAAAATTGGTCCAAGTATAAGTATGCATACAGTGTCGCTTGTGCTTTGGTACTGGTAAAATAGGTCCCAATATAAGTATGTATATAGTGTCACTCATGCTTTTGGTGTTGGTAAAATAGGTCCCAATATAAGTATGTATATAGTGTCACTCATGCTTTTGGTGTTGGTAAAATAGGTCCCAATATAAGTATGTATATAGTGTCACTCATGCTTTTGATATTGGTAAAATAGGTCCCAATATAAGTATGTATATAGTGTCACTCATGCTTTTGGTACTGGTAAAATAGGTCCCTTTGTAAATAACCAGTCATATACATGGACCTTAAAAGAGTAATTTTGTCTGTGAAATGAAAACAATGCAAAATAAATGCAAATGAAATTCAGAAGGAACACAAATGAAGTACAAAAAAAGATGGTGGCTTTATTTGAAAGAAATGGAGAGCACTAATGCAAAATACAGAATGAAGATTGATACACAAAAATAGAATGAAACTTGAATGCATTAAATTTAATATATTACAATTATAGATTATTTTTCACACCTTTAAACCTGTGATATTGGTCATGTTGAGGCAGAATTAAAAACAACTACGATTTATGTGATGATGTCTGCACAGTCGTTATTTAGACAAAACAAAATAATAAAAAAATATCTGACAGATATTCTTCAATTAGTTGTGGTTATATTTTATCATCAACTCAGTGCTGTCTTTTGAAATTCATGCATTTGCTTTAAATGTGACAAGATATGGAGCCGTATTCCACTTTATATAGAAAATAGAAGACCAGACTGTAAATTCCATTTCATTCCAAATAGTGTAAACAAGAAAAATAGAATGGTAAAAAGATATAAATGCAAAATCTTGGAAAACAGAAACGGAAATGATGAGATGATAGACAAAATACAAATATGAGTGAAGTGCAATGAAATATAAACAGAGTGCAACGCTGGTAAAATTGCAAGTAATACTGTAGTGTTTATTGGGAGGATTTCTAATCTAGCAGACACAGCCACCTATTTTGTACCTACTGAATATAGGACAACACAAGACATGTTAAACTGACTTGCTTACAATTCAACAAAAACCAAAAAAAAAAGGAAAAAAGTTGTGCCATCATTTTAAGGCATTTAATTGAGTTTTCCAGTTTGTTTCATAAAAAGTAATAATAACACAAAATTATTACATTGATACAAGCTGTTTGCTTGAGTTACAAGGCTGCCTGTCCTTTCATGAGATTGATTGAAGTTATGTAGCATGGTGTTTGCAGTCATTACTTTGTCATTGGCTGTGACTTTTTTTGTGGTGATGGACATATTTTCCCATAACTTACAGTGGCAACCAAATATTTGTGAAATTTATATGTATCCATCATTTGTGATATTTGTAAGTATGTATTGTTTTTATAAATAAAATATTTAAGACAAAAATGGTGATTCATGGAAGGATGGCACTAAAACTAATGCAATAGCCAGGAAGAAAAATTACACATTTTATTATACATTTCACAGTGAAGTGTATGCAAAGTTTCTTAAGTTTTACAACTTTTTTTATACCATTTTTGAATATTTTTAAAAAATAAATTTCACAAGTATCTAGTCACCATGTTAAGTTCTGGAAAATATATCCATCACAGCACTTGCTATCAAACAGTGGTTGTGAATGCATGGGTGGATGTCTGATACATTAATACCATATGTACAACTATCAGAAAGATGCCACAAATAGAGGAGAAAATGATCCTTTTCCATGTTATGTTAAGATGACATCCTCCATTCTTAGGAGGGTCTGGATTCTGTCCTGGTTTAGTGAAGTCAGCTTCCCAAAAGGTGAAGGATACCTGACACTTGGTCCAGTACTGTAAGTGCTGGTGAAGGATAGATCATTGGTCCCTCCCAAGTGTGTAAAAGGGCCTGTAATCAAATTGTGCCTTCCCAGCATGGAGGTGCATCATTCTCTCAAGGTAAACTGAGTGCCTGTAACCAGTATAAACAGTTTATACCTTCCCAGTGACAGAGAAGAGCAGTGATCTTTTTCTGATAAATCGGAGTTGTGCTTTGTCGGATATTTGTCCTTATACCAGTCTGTGTCCAGTGACTGGTCACCAGTAATCAGTCACTGGGCACCAGGTACTGGTCAGCTATTGGTCACAAGGCTTTGGATGACAGTCACTGATTCTGGCAACTGGATCACAGTGATTGAGCGGTGAGAAACCAGGCTTTGATCCTTGGTCTGTATTTCTGTCCAATCCCTTTGGTTTTTCTCACCTGCATTATGGAAATGGGATTGAATTGACTTCCCCCGAGTCCCAGTTTCATCCCTATTTAATGTCAGGACCCCTTTTACCAGATAGTAAGGCTCCTTTCCCCTGCCTACAATATCATTGATATTCCTGCCTTGGTTTCAATGTGTGATGGATGCAGCAGGCTGGAGACATGCTCAGTCACCTCCAGTCTTGTCCAACAAAAAGGAGGCAGGCTGCCTCTTCTTCCTAGACTGTTGAGAAGAGATCAGTGATCTTATTTACATTGGTAGAAGTTAATAAGGTTAGTCCCATAAGCCATCTTCTCCTTCCCTGGAAAGGCTTGCCAGGTAGGACAGTGCTGTTTTGCCTTGGTATTACCTAATTCTCTCATTTTCAGGAGGGGATGCACATTTTATCAAAGAACTAAAAAAAACTTTTTTCCGGGTCAATCTGACCAAAGTATGAAGTTACTAAATCTGGCTACATGTGTCACATTCACTCCGTATGAAATATGGCATCCATTGCACATTGCATTGTAACAGGTTTTGACTGGTACTAGCCTTAATAAAAAAATGCATGCAGACTTTGATAGTCCTTGTTCTTCGATTGCTTGTATCAGTAAACTCACGGCTCAGCTGGAAATACATGTTAATAACAACTGGTAACTTCTTGTTCTAAAACTGCAAAGTACCAAATTGAAACAGAACAAATATATTATTACCAGACCTGTAAGAATTTTGTATTTGATAACCATTGCTCTACTAAAGTTTGTCTCTGTTTTTGAATTTATTTATTGTATGAATTGTAATATATTTAGAATTCAAGCTATGTTAATATTCTGATCAGAGGCACATTTATGGGGGCATGTCTTTTAAATTGGGACTATGGTTTGTATGTTACTGTGTCATGGAACAGATTAAGAAATTCACGTATGAAATTGGCAGGGGCTTTTTTCTTTGGAAAATAAATTTGGTTATTAGTTTTGTGTTCACCTAAAGTCATAGTATTTTATATTGGTCACTCTGTCGGGATCAGCGTTTCATTGACTCATTGTGGTCTTTCATGATAATTGGTGCTGGCTAAAGCTTTGATGTGCAAAAAAGTAATGTTACATTGTCTAGGTAAATTTGTAATTTACTTTTCAGAAAAAAACTAGGGTCTTTTGTTTTATTTCTCATTTAAACAACAGTATTTGATGCTTCTTTTGGTGCAATACAGTGAGTAATGTTTAATTGACACAGTATGGTGTTTTTAAAAATAATCATCATCTGCTAAAGCTTTGATGTGCCAAACAATTACAATGCTGGTAATCCTGGTAAATTCAGAGATTTTATGTATTTTAAAGGTGTCATGATAAGTATAAATATTGGACCTGAACTTTCACATAGCATCTTGTGTTGGATCTTGAATCTGAATGAATATAGTCAACATATCAACATGGGCAGTGTAAAATCTTAATAAGAGACAGTGGTCAGATACTTTTTTCTTCAAGAATACAACACATCTTGCAAAAAAAAAATTTCCTTAAAAATACAACCTACCTTGTCAGATTATTAATTTAATATCAAACTCTTGCTTATTCTGACACTGAAGTTTTGTGGTACTTAAAGAAATTGTTTAAATGACTGCATTTACTTTTGAGTTATCTCATGATCATGTTGTATCCAATTTCATGTTATAATGAAGCATGTTATAGTGGGGTTTCACTGTATAGGGAAGTTTCCAAATGGTTTGAGTTTCCTGTGTTGTTGACGTGGACCATATTGCTGAGAGTGTAAGAATAAATGCTTGTTGACAAGGATCATATTGCTGAGAGCGTAAGAATAAATGCTTAATGGCTGTAAAACTTATTTTATTTCAGTTCTAAAAACATTTCAGACATTCCTGACATCATAAATATAATGATGTTATCTACAATGTCACCAAGTGTACTTATGTGAGATAGATGTATCCCACATAGCTTTTTACATGGGAAAATGTATCACACACTTATAAGAATGAGATAAATAGTATTACATTGAACTCTAGTTTTATGTTTGCTTTTATCACGAAGTTGTTTCTGCAGTTATCATCCTTTAGAACCCTTTACTGTATCAACCGTGTAAACTCTTGTATTGCCAAGGAGATTTAAGCTCAGTGTACTATACTCGAAATGCCACTATGAGTTTGATTTTTTTTTGTTTTTTTTTTTTTTCATTTAGGACTGTGCAGGAGTGATCCTGTATACTGCTGAAGCAGCTACACAGATGGCGCTACAGGCAATACAGATTCTGGGTATTTATTTTTAAAAATTTCAGACAAAATCTCAATTAACTATTGAAAGTATTTCATCTAAATTTTTGGGTAACTATTGTATAAAATCAATTTTGCCAGATGTAACCTTAATTTGAAATAGAAACTTTCATTACAGAGTGTTATACTTAAAATTTATTGGCCATTCATTATTTAAAATGTTACTGCTGAATAGCAGACTTAAATAGTGCATTGTACTCAGTGAATGGATAAATAGTGCAGTGTGCTAAATATTAATAAGCTAAAAAATTTTCTGTAAATTACTTTTCTCCTAGAACACTTACCTGATCACATTAATGTTAGGAATATAAGTCCTTCTGTCTCCTGAATCCCAGAGACAAAATTTTGTTTTTCTGTCAATATTATATAGACAAAGAGGAATAATTCTTGCCCATTACCTCCAGTTGCCAGCTACAGGTGGTACTTAGCTGAGCAGAACACCATGTAATAGGATAGAGAGTTGGATGACTAGATGGTACAATAAGCAGCTGAGGCGGCATCAAATCTGAGGTGTGGCCAAATGGCACAGCTCATTCATTAACTCCATGTTCCTGGATCAAAAAGCCTTAAGGCCATACTTCGACATGCAGGGGAACTTAAGCCACTTGTCTCCTAGATGTAGTGTAGACTGAAAAGAAATTTTTTTTTTTGTCTTTTGGAGGACTGGATTCGGGAGGTAGTTGGGCCATATTCTTAACATTAATATGATCATACTTGAAGGAGAATTATGTCTTTTAGTTTATGTTCTTATAACAAAATTACTGCATTATATGAAGTACATTGAGGGGAAAGTTGTGCTTATTAGTCGTAGGCCAAATTTAAAGTTGACTTTTGACTTTGGTATGTTCTTTCCCTTCTTTTATTGAATAATCCCAGTCTGAAGAGATATAATAAGACATTAACGAAAAGATCCAATTTTGTTTCATGAAAGCCATTTATATAGATTATTATGTATTTTGATATTGTTCCTGCATGAAATACTTGGATTAAGATATAATTTCCTCATTTGCTTTATGTAGAATTTTACTTCGTTACAGGTGGAAATGGTTACATAAATGACTATCCCACCGGAAGATTTCTACGTGATGCCAAATTGTATGAGATTGGGGCAGGAACCAGTGAAATTCGACGGCTAGTGATTGGGCGATCAATCAATGCCCATTATAGATAGAATTCTATAATGGACAAATTGATCAAAGCTATCTGTGACACAAAAAATAGTAATTTGAGTAGTTAAATATGACAGTGCGTTTGCTGCAGTCTTCATAACATATTGTTAGAAGTCTTTTTATGTGTGACAAAATAAATACAGAAGAAAAATTGTATAGCTTAGTGAACATGCAGAAAATGTTACTAGTAAGTTTTTAAATAAGATTAATTTGTCATTATAATAAATAAAACTATCCTATTTAAAAATTGTAATTTAATAATGATGTATCAAATTGTACATAATAATTCATGCAGTGTGTTTGTGTGTGTGATTTGGATTTTTAACATAGCTTTTACAAACTTTTGAGTCATAAAGCTACAGTATCTGCATTGTGGCAGTTTATAGTGATGTCTACCACTGGGGCATCATGCTGCAAACATGTAGCATCATGCACCACCCAGTCAGGTTATTCTGACACTAGGCTGACCAGTCCTAAAACAAACATCTTAATGAGTTGCACCAAGTGAGGCAGCAGCTATTAACATTATTATAAATCTTTGGTAAGACTTAGCGGGGGTTTGAAGCTGTGACCTCTTGCATTTATGGCAGAGCAGTAAATAATTCATGAAGAAGTACATGCCAAATCAGTAAGGATCATCAATGAATTTTGGCCATCTGGAAAAAAATGGTCTGCTTGAACAACACTTTTGCTGAATGAGGGATTATGTTTTGAAATCCTCAGTTGATTGCCAGAATTTCTAATTTTTTCATAAATTTTCCTATTTGCATTAAGGTTTAGGTAATGCTATCTGAACATTCTTATGACAGATGCTATTATATTTCACTACAAAAGGTCATGCTCTGTATTTCTTGGAGATGAAACCTATGTAGACACATAAAATCCTTATAGATTGTGACTAGTTTTCAATTGTGTTGGCATTTCTATACTTGTTTAATGAGTTTAAGCTTGTGGCCTTGGGAAATGTTAAAAAGGTACATGTGTTACATATGATTGACAATTTTTAAACAAAGATTTTGATACAGATGAAAATGTCTTTACGATTTGATATTTTCCTATAAAATGCTGCATATATATATATATATATACACAGATTGGTATTGGTTTTTGTATTATTAATTATTGAAGAAGACTGCTAGTCAGTTCATACATGTTTACACTAAATAAAGAGAATCTTTGGCTTGGACGGATTTACTTCTCTCAGGCCTATAGCTTGCTGTGTGCTTCAGTTACTGAGAATAATTTGTAGTTCTAATAATTGATACTTTTCTCTATTTAGTACTTTTGGCCTTGCGAAGTAAGGCTTTGGTGTTAAAGGGACATAACTTAAATGTTATCCCAGTGAGTAAATGATTATACTCAGTGGTTATCTCTCTTGATATGGTTTGACAGCTTCTATATAGCATCATTACAATATAAGAATAAAAGTGGTACTTTAGAAGTCAATGAGGACACAAGTGAAATATTATATGAAACAGATTTTAGTGCATAGTAAAGATTGTTTGTTATTGTTTTGGATACAACATATTCTCTGTTAAAGTATAGGAGTTTAACTACGCAGGCCAATTACTGAGTATTTTAAAGGCTTTGTCATAACATTCCTTTGTTACAATATTTAATTATAGAATTTGATTTGTGTGGTCCACCTGAGAAACTAGTTCAGTTGTAACGTTTTATCACCTGGCATGACAAAGCCAGATAAACAATGGCAGTCATGTATATAAGAAAGGCATAACATTGTATTGGCCAGGCAGCAGAGGTGCGATAATCACACCTCATAGTCAGTACTTTCAGTGCAATTAAAGCATAAAAAGAAATGTTTTTGTCTTTTTTTTCAACTGAATAATTTAGAAACATATTTTAGCTATTGTTTTATATTTGTATATTGTTATGATTCTGTGGTCTTAAACTTAGAAATGGAAAGAAGCAATTTCAATGAGTTTTTGTAAAACTTAAATAACTTAATTCTTTCAGTTATAAAATGGAAACCTTAAAGGAAATTACAGTACTTTGAATTAAATCCAAAATTATCCTAAAAAATTCAATACAGATCCCAAAGAATTGAGTGTTCCACATGAAATTCAGGTCCTTTAATGTGCTGGTCTGCCCACAGTTTTGATGAATCATAATCACATTGTACACAACGCCTTTGAATCATTTCACATTAGTCCCAAAATAATATTTGAGTCCAGAGTCAAACAGCACTTTGTAATTCCAGTGAATAATCCTGATGAATCATTTCCTCTCAAATTACATCCAAAGACAACATTAAACACATCTGCAGCTGATATTGGAACAAGAACATGGGAAATAAGAATGAATGAATTGATCAACTCTCTCTCATTATATACACATCTTTGCAGTATTACAACTCTTGTCAACAGGTTCATCATTACATTTAATTTTATACACTGTCAACACCTATTTATAACTCCTATGCAATCAATGGAGACAAGCCAAAAGTGAAACCACAATATATACATTGTTATGACTATGGTCTTAAAGTAAGTAACAGAAAAGTGTAAAAACCAACAAGTTTTTTTTAAATTCAGCAAATAATTTTATTTCTCTAGAATAGAAAGTGAAAATTTCAAAGGAACTTACAGTATTGTGAATAAAATCCCAAATAGTCTTAGACGTTCAAACACAAGTCCATATGTATGATATCCAATTGAATTCAGTGGTATTCCATGTAAGTTCCATATTGAATGTGTTGATGTGTCTGTAGTCTTGAACATGCTAATGTGCCAGTGGCCTGGAGTGTAATGACGTGTTAATAGTCTTTTGATGTATCACAATAATAAAATCCAGAATGTCGTCTGAATTCACTATAATTCCAAATTATTATTCTTTTCCAAGAATATTATTGAGCACTTTGTAAATCCAGCAATAAATTAAACCATCCAAATTTAAAACTGAACACAACAATGAGACTGATTTGGCTTCAGATGTTAAGGCATGAATGAGTAATTTTTCAAGTAAACAACATTATATAAAAAGCTAAGACACAGTAATAGAGCCCTGATTTAGGTCAGCCTCCTCTATAAAACATTCAAAGTTGTCAACTGGTTTAAGAATTTCCAAGTGAAAAGCTTAATGTCCTAGACTCGGATTCAAATAAACATGTTTACCTCCAAATATAATTACCTAAATATTTAACCCACACTCACAGAGAAATATTGACTTTAATTTAGGACAGAGTTGGGTACATAATACAGATGTACATAACATATAAACCTTAAGAAAAGTCAATAAATATTATGTCTACAGGCTTAAACTATAAAATCAAACAAAATGAAAGAATTAAAAATAACTTACAGTGTATGAATACCTAGAATATTATCCTAAAATTAAGTATCAATTTCACACCAATCCTGAAACTATCCAGAGTTATTCTGAATGAAGGTTCTAATATACTAAAATGCTTGCACCACAGTTCTAAATCTAAAAGCTTTTACTTCACAGTAACCCCATGAAAGTAAAATATCATTAAAGTCCTTGAAAGTATCACATAATCCAACAGAATTATTTAAATGTTCAAGTCCTTGAGTAATTTCACATAATCCTCTAGGTACTATCTGTTTTAGAATAAATATTTTCAGCTTGCTAAATTAAAAAAAGAATTATAAATAAATCACAACGTCCTCTCGCTCTCTTACAAAAACTGCATGTAACTGAAGAATCTTAAATGCTGTTTTATTTCTCTTATATAGTTTCTATGTATGCACCAAATCAACAAAATCCGTATCACTAAAAAGATTCTTGAACATTTAAGTTATTAAATCATAAAATAATTTACTCTTGTTCTGACCTTCCCATGTATTGCACCAGTCAAGAAGGGCATGCATGACATCTCTACAGGACAAATGCACTCCTATTATGGTGTGATGTTTTTTGTGACCTCCATTCAAATTAATGCATAGTGTACTTTACAGAAATAGTTGTTGACCATGGCAATCAGCCTTGATTTATGAATGAAATTCTTCATGTACATGTATTTTTGCTGTAACACAAGCCAGCCACTGTCTTTAAAGACTTGAACTATAAATATCATAAACCCAAATGACTTAAATAAAGCTATATTATAAATTAAATTATAATACAGATATCTGTAACAATGTAGATGACGACATAAAACATTCGGTCATAAAGAAAAAGAAAGATTTATGCAATAAAGATTACTTTTGCATATTATTGTAACATATACATTGTAATATAATGAGAAACATATCAAAATATAATGATAATATTGCATAGGAAAGTGTCTTATGAATGACATAAAACATACAGAATAAGGCAAAATAGAACTTCTATACACATGAAAGAATATCTGCAAGCAGGTTATCTTTTCCCTTGATGTTCCTAATAACCATGTGTATTCCTGTAAACTGCATCTCAACAATCTCGGCTTTTTATTTTTTATTGAAAGCAAGGCAGTTGTGATCACATAATACAATAACAGGAGAATTAACATACACTTCAAAGTGTTGCCAAGCCAATGTTAAAGCCAAGCACTCCTCAATAGTGGAATAATTTGCCATATTTAATTTGTTTAAAGAAATAGCACAGTGAATGATCTACACCATTTGTTTTCATGAATTAATACGCCACCAACCCTAACATTACTTGCACTGACATTTTAAATGATTGATTGAAATCTGGAGCTGAAAGAACTGGTGCACTCTTAAGTATGGCTTTTAATTTATCAAGTGGCTCCTGATATTTTTCAGACAAAGGAAACTTGGTTTTCTTACTTGAAAGATTGGTCAGGGGTTCAGTATTTATAAAAATTTGAGCAAAATATCCAATAATATCAAGCCATACCCAAAATTGCATCAGCTACATTATACTATTGGCACTGGGAATGTAGAGATAGACTTAACATTAACAAGTTTAACTTGACTGTGTCCCACAATATGTCCCAAAAATGTATCACATACAATGCAAATCTCACTTTTGCCTAAATTAATTTTCAAATTTGTATCGAGTGCACTGAAGAATTTCCGAATTGTTTCCAAGTGATCTTTCCAGGTGTTATTGTAAATTATAACATCATTAATGTAAGTGTCACAATTATCTAGACCAGATGTAATCATGTTCATTAAACATTGGAAGTACAAGATGAACTTTTCATCCCTAACAGCATCACTTTATATTGATAATGTCCATCTGGAGTTAAGAATGCCGAAATTTCTTTTGCCCTCCCTATCTGTGAGTGGAATTTGCCAGAATCCTTTCAAAAGGTCAAACAAGGTGACATATGTTGCATATCCAATTTTGTCATTGTAGTCCTCAATTCTTGGCAATGGAAATGAATCTGTTTTAGTCACACTGTTCACTTTCCTATCGTAAGTGCACATATGGAAAGTATTACCTGGTTTCAGAACAAGACTACATGGTGAATTCCAGTCAGTTTTACTTGGTTCTATGAAATCATTCTCCAGCAAATACTGAATTTCTTTGTTTCAAACATTCTTGTTTGAGAGGGTTGATCCTGTACAGATGCTCTTTCAGAGATGTGGAATCTAAAAATTCAGCATGGTAGATTTTATTTGTTCAGGTTGGATCATCTGGAAACAAGTGCTCATATTCAAATAATAGCTGTTTTAAAGCACTGTTGTTTTTTGTGTGGCTGTAGATGTAAAAATTTCTGGTCCAGATCATTCAGTATTTCTGAATTCCGAAGGTTTGTTATGCCAAAGTCTCTACAGTTTCCATGTGTGGAACAGGTACAATTAAAATGACTGCATGATTAAAAGGGTTATCTCTGTCAACATACTGCTTTATCATAGTTATATTGCAAAGTTGTTTTCTTTTTCGCCTCCCAAGAGTGTTAATGATATAATTTAAGTGGCTTACTTTCTTTTCAACTGTATAAGTACGATAGTACTTTGCCTGAAGAGGAATTTGAAGTATGGGCAAGAAGCCAGAACTCTATAACCACGCTGCAAAAATGCTTTGTATGTTTGTCATACCTTAAGTTATTTTAGACTTGGTCTTAGGTAAGGGACCAACACAGTCTACCGTTATTCTGTTAAATGGTTTATCAAATACAGCAATAGTTTGCAGATGAGCCTTGGGTCTTTTCTGATTGGGTTTTCCTACCATTTGACAAGTATGACAATATCTACAATATTTACAACCATCACTTTTAATTTTCGGCAGATAAACATGATCTAATACCTTGTGATAAGTCTTACTGACCCCAAAACGACCAGCCAAAGGAGTTTCATGGGCCAGTCTAATAACTCCTGTCTATACGACTTAGAAACAACAAACTGACCACGTGTTACCAGCGGTTACCTCGTGTTTCTCCATTTTCTCATAAGGATCCAATTTGTAACAAAATAAACAGGTACTTCAATGGCTTCAGTTTCGTTAAAAGCCCTCTGAAACAAACCGGAGATCTCCGGATCTTGTTCCTGTTTGACAATAAGAGATTGTCTTTTGTGAGCCTGATTAAAATAAAGAGAATGAGTAGTAAAAGAGGATCACTGTGTTAAACAGCTTTTGATTGATTCATACCAGTGGCCTCATCAAAAGCCTGACCAACACGTGTATCAGCTAAAGGAATAATTTCCTGATCACCATAATTTTCAAGAGCTCTTTTTGCCATAGCTCTATTAACTGCACGGGCTGGGTATAAATCAGGGATTTCTTATTCAATAGGATCGACTTTCTGATCCAAACAGGGCTTGTCAGTTACAAGTGGATTAACCCCAACCTTATCTCCAGCTAGGTCATTGATTTGTAATAAACGAATACCCTAGATGGTAAAGACGTCACTGTTCGGCTGTCACGAGTCCTGAGACTTTTTCTGATGACAAATTGACACAGTGGAGAGGAACATTAACAAAGCCACATTCTACTCCCTGAATTAGAAGACTTTCAGTAGATGTCTTCTTAGAAAAATGCAAAGTACCTTGTAATAAAAGATTCTTGAGAAGCTCCTGTGTAGCTTAAAGTTAAATAGGGTCAGACTTCGCAGAATTACATTCAAGTGATAGAGAAACTTTTGACATGAATAGCTTATATTCTCCACAATAAAGTCAGAGTGTGGTTTGTTTAATCCAACAAATGTATTACTTTCAGTACATAACCGTAACCTTGACCTCTTAGAAATAAGAGTATTTGTAATACGTTTGTCTTGATTCTGTTGCTTATTTTTCAATTTGTAGCAATCCGAAATAACGTGCCCTTTCTTCTTGCAATAGGTGTACTTATGAAGAGATAAGGATTTCTGATCAATTTTATCATAAACTTGATTCCTAAAAGTAAATGCTAGATTGAGATTTAGAAGAACTTGTATGAGATTAAAATACCTTTTTACCAATAAACTGCTGAATGGAAGACTTATTGATAAAAGAAACTTTGTGTGTATTGGAATAAGCGTTGGCTGTACGAGCAGCAGTTTTTAAAGTTTCGACCTTTTGCTCATTTAGGTAGGCATTGACGTCGCCGTGGACGCAATTCTTGAACTCTTCAGTTAATATGAGTTTTCTGGGGTTTATCTTAGTCTTGACCAGCCTTCTTGGCTGAGCATAACCTATCAAATAATTGTTCTTTTGCTCTTGCAAATTCGACATGGATCTTTCTAGTTTCTTTTTTACAGATCCTAAACCTTTGTCTTTATGACTGGTACCAACTCATGGCCCTTTAAGGCACATTCCTGAACAAGATCATAATCAGCACTTTGTTGTACTGACAGTTAAGTTTAAACTTCACGAGCTTGGCCAATAAGTACACATGGGAATAACAGAGTATGATGCTCGCATTGTCGTTTCATATCTTCACCAACTTTTCCATCCAAAATGTGGAAAATAGTTATCGACTTCTTTTTCTTTAAATGGGAGTACTAACCTAGTATTTCTAATGACATCAAACCCTGAATTAGTGTGTAAAGGCGTGGCGGGGGGGGGGAGGGATATTTTCCACTTGCCAGCTCTGATTCTTTTAATCTAAATTGAAATTGCCTTTCTTTCTTTTCTTTTTCTCTCCGCATCTGTAGTTTCACTTTCTTCCGTTTCTCTTTCTGTTTGCATCTGTATTTCCCTCTTCTATTTCTCTTTGCATTTGCATTAGCCTACCTTCTCTTTTTCACTCCCTTTCCTCTTTTACCAGTTTCATTCTTCTCTCCTCTCTCTCCAACTCTATTTGTCTGTTGTTTTCCTCTTTCTGAAGCTGCATTCTCTGTCTTCTTTCTGTAGCTGAAACTTTCTTAATTCTGTTTGCTTCATGTGTATTAATTTCAATTCTGTCCCTTTCATTTCAGAGCCAGACAGACTTACTATTCAAACTGAAAGCACTTTTAGCAGAAGAAATTCTTCCCCACCAAATATGTGACCAAAATATTTTTATTTCTTGCTTTGTTAAAGAATCCTTCGCCTCAGACAGATTATATTATCTGGCAAGCTGGAGTAGTTAATCCTTTTTCAAGGATTCTAACCCTTCCTAGGTAGGAATTAAAATACAGTTCTCCACTTTAGAAGGCATTGTGATAGCTTGTTTGTTTCACTGCAGATGTTTAAAATATGTGAAATTAAAAATACTTGGCACTTTGAGAATTCTGACAAAGTCAATTTAAATTTCAAAAACAAAGTTTTCTGAAATATTTTAGAGAAATTCCTATCCCTGACGAGCCTCTAAAATTTTCTATTAAGTCTGTTAAGACTCTATGGTCTTAAATTGAGTAACAGAAAAGAGAGAAAACCAACAAGGTTTGTAAAATTCAGCAAGTAATTTATTTCCCTAGAATACAAAGTGAAAAATTTAAAGGAAAAAAAAAATCCAAATGTATTCAGTTCCAATTGAATTCTAATGATATTTCAAATAAATTCCTATATTGAGTGTGTTGACGTGACTGTAGGCTAGAACGTGCTGTGCCAATGGCCTAGAGCATGGCGAGGTGCTAACAGTCTTTTGGGGTATCACAATAATATAACCCTAAATGTCCTTGTCACTATAATTTTAATCAATGTTTAATCCAAGAATATTATTGAGGACCTTGTAATTCCAGTGAATAATAATTTGAATAAACATATCAACCCAAACTAAAAACTGAACACAGCAATAAGACTGATTCTACTTCAAGATGATACGGCAAGAATAAGTATCCGCAATGTAAGCAAGATTATACACCGCCTACTTGACGTTGGTCGCAATTACCATTGTCTGAAAATGTTCTGTCGACTAATATGAAATTTCCATTCCGGAAGTATCTAAGGTCAGAATCAAGACTGTATTTTTAACTCAAATGGAAGTAAACATGTTTACTACTAATAATGGTCTGAATATTTAACCTTCAATGACAAAGAAATATTAGGCTATGTATTATGTTGTTTACAGAATAAATGTTACTGGTCAGGTACACCATGAACTTGATTCTTGACAGGGTTAAGTACAAAATACGAAAGTTCATAATATATAATCATTGAGAAAGCCAACAAATTATATATATGGTGTAACCTAATGCTGTAAAGGGCTTAGAGCAAAATGCGTATACTGTATTGATCACTTTCCCAACACCATGTTTAACAATATTAAAATAACAATCAATGTGCAAGAAGAAGCATCCTTGGGGAGATATGTTTTGGCCATCTCAACCCCATATATTTTTTCATTTAGGACAGTGGTTTGGGGAAAATTAAATCTGCAAACAGATATATAATTACTCTCCGAATTCAATTTGTGTTTGGATGTCATCGATCTGCAGGAGAGGGCTAGATTTAGATTCTATTACTAATGGTGCCGTCAAGTTGGGACTGGCTTTTAGCGTTTTCTTCTGTTTTATTTTGTTTTATTTGTGTGTTCTGGAAGAATTGAAATGATACACTTAGTGTGTTATATTGCAGAAGCAAGTCATTAAGACAGCACTGATATGTTTTTATTTGTCATCATGTACACGTAATGGTTTCAATACATTCCAATCAGTAACTGGCCTTATCAACGACAGGGACTACGTCCTGATCAGTTATGCAAAAGAAATAATTCTCATAACTGCAGGTTAATACGATATTCTTTTTAAATCAATTTAAACAAGGGTATACAGCTGTCGAAATGGATTTCATGGATATTGTCACTGAATTATATGTTGCTTGTTTCATCTTCTGTATTTAGTACGGGAAATCGAAGTACAATTCCTGTAGATTTTCATCATTCAAACAATCAAAATAATACTAATTCAACCCAACCCCACCCCAAAATAACACTAATTCCACCCTATTCCACTCCAAAATAGCACTAATTCCACCCTACTCCACCCCAAAATAACACTAATTCCATCCCACCCCCACCTGCCCAAAGATTTTAGGTGTGTTTGTTTTTGTTTCGTTTGTTTGTTTAATGCAAAAGGTAGCTTTGTATTGGGAAAACATATCATATATCCAACATACACAGTTTTATTAAAATAAATGAAATGGCATATTGACAGCAGTTTCTTCATTTATAAAAAAAAATACATATAGTGAACAAGTGAGTAGTTATTCTTTTCCTCTTTTGAGAATTGACATGGATGGCAGCTCTTGAAATGAATAGTATTGTTCTTTTTGTTTTCAGGAGTTGTTTCAGTTCTATATATTCTGAGTTCTAACCATATGTAAGTTCATTAAATGATGTAATTTTAAAAGTGTTTTCCATAGGCTTATAGACACTGGGAGCAGAATTCGACAAAAATATGTGTTTCTGACGCTTAGTATTGAGCCCTATGTGGTCGAATACAACAAATATGCGTTTCTGACGCTTAGTATTGAGCCCTGTATGGTCGAATACAACAAATATGCGTTTCTGACGCTTAATATTGAGTCCTGTAGGGTCGAATACAACAAATATGCGTTTCAGACGTTTAGTATTGAGCCCTATGTGGTCGAATACAACAAAGATGCGTTTCAGACGTTTAGTATTGATTCCTATGTGGTCGAATACAACAAATATGCATTTCCGACGTTTAGTATTGAGCCCTGTATGGTCGAATACAACAAATATGCGTTTCTGACGCTTAGTATTGAGTCCTATGTGCGTTCACGGCATTTCCTGTTGTGCTGTATCGCAAGGACGGTTAAAAGTTTAGGTAAAAAGATCTGGTTCTGTATTTCTGAAACGTTTCGAGCACGAAACTGGATCTATAGCACGAAACTTCAGACTCGGTCATGATGCATGGACTACATCCATGTCGCTGACTTGTGACGAGCGAGAACCGAAGTTACGAAGTTTTGCAAATTGTAATATGTGGTTGGTTTTATGCTTTATTAAAATATTAAATACACAAATATTCATATTGTGATCTATACTTTTCGGTTTGCGCTGAACACCTATAGAGTATATAAACCCATGCAAAAGACTTGATATTTACGTAAAGTCACAAGAGAGTTATGCCGAGTTAGATAGTCCATGTTTATTGATGACCTAAAAAGCGTTTTCATTAAGAGCTAGATTTCCTTCGACACATGGTCTTTCTGTGTTTATATTTACTTCTGAGACTGATTAATATAAATTTCACAAAAATTAGTTCAGTTCTAATGGAGCAGAATTAGATTTCTGGAAATATAACATTTAACCTATACGGATGCAGTGGCGTCACCAGGGTTGGTGTCACCCAGTGCGATAACTCATTGTGTCACCCCCATGGACCTCCTTCCTGCACAAAAATTCAAAAATTTTATAGACAGTCATGTGCGGTAACTCATGGTGTCACCCCCATGGACCTCCTTTCTGTACAAAAATTCAAAAATTTTATAAACAGTCATTTTGATGTCATCCCCTCTGATGGTGTCACCCGGTGCGGTCCGCAGCCCCCGCACCCTCCTAGTGACGCCACTGTACCGATGGATCCTATGATTCAGGATTGTTTCAATCTGATTATTTAAGCTTCTGTTGAATGTAATACGAATTTACTTACGCATAAACCAGAATAGAGTTACAGCTTTACAAAGAAGTTCGCAAACCTTCCCGGAACCAAACTGGTAGTCTGGTGAATTTCAATACACGCAAGATAGGTTATTAGCCCTGGTATTTGTTCCACTTACCATATTGAAGGCCATCATAAAATCAACAAGTGACGTCGATGATCTTCAGAATGGAAATTGATTCAAATATCGCGTGCTAGAAGAGTTCACGTCAAACCTAATGTACATCCCACAATCCTTTTATCTAGTAACTTTTAGTACATGCCAAACGCATAGTAACTTTTAGTACATGCCAAATGTATGCGTATCAACCGTTGTCGAGAGCTTGCTTCCTGATGTATGAGTACCTCGATCAGGTTTGGCAGACCACATGTCATATTGATCGTTGAATCTGCAAAAACGAAGTATTGATAAATAAATGAATGAACGATGGAATGAATAAATGAATGAATGGTGAATAAGCAAATATATCAATGGAAAACACTTGAATAAGTGTACCATATATAAGTGTTATAACTTGTAAAAATGTGTAGGTACTTTAAGAGTCAACTTCGGCCCTTTGATCACAGGTATGGACTGTAAGGTGTAACCTGTTCCTGTACCAAATATCCCCGTACACAAAATAAATCATCTTATATAAATCTGGTAATTAATCATTAATCAATACTATATTTATTAGGATTACCGTTTAATATAAAATATTTAAGAAAGTATATATGGTTCTTATTGAAATTTTATTTTTCGTATTTTAAATTGAATAATGTGATTTATAAGACCTATGCAACTTGATTTTCGTTTTGAAAGAATGTTTAAATGATATGCATATTTCCGCTAGGTTCGGTAGAATACTTCTGACACCAATTTTCGTTTTCGTTTAAAACGGTTCGCTCATACATATGTTCGCGCTGACATGCTGTTAAAATCTTTCCAGAATCACCCCAGAAAGGAAGTTTATGTATTTCGTGTTCATTTTAAAAAAACAAATTGCATTGCATACACTTGGTACATTAATGATAGCCGAATTTTGATACTGCGTATAGAGAAGAATTTAAAATATTCAAACCGTCCGCGAGAAAAGCTGTTTGTTTATGCATCATTCGGGGGAAAAGCTTATATCATTTTATTAATAAGAGGAACAAAATATTCCTTATAATGATGATTGATCCTAAAGTTTTATATATTTCTATCATTTTTATGAGAGAGAGAGAGAGAGAGAGAGAGAGAGAGAGAGAGATAGTACAATAGCTGTAAACAATACAGCATGTGGGGCACTTGTTCAACACATATAGTACGATTTTGTTACTTCACCGACCGAGAATACCGGCTTTAATATATTTATTATCAAGACGATGGGTGAACGGGCACTGGTTTCTTATTTTATATCAAATGGGTCTGTAGAATAGATAAAATTTTAAAAAAAAACAAATTACGGTAAGACAGATGTACAACAGATGTAAGACAAATGTATTTGTTCTAGTACTCAATCCCTCCCCGCCACGATCTTATCATCGAAATCGTTACTGTGGCAAAATCAATTATAACTGAAAATTATCTAGTTATTTTTTAAACACATGGTATTTATCACTTTGTTACAACTCTATGGTCATGCACTAAGAAACAGAAAGAAGTAAAAGCAATAAGTTTTGTAAAACCCAACAGACAATCGAATGTACTTATCAAAATGGCATTATCCAGAATTCCTTTGAATTATTCACAATAGTACCAGAATATTATTTTAGTTCAATGAGTACTTTGTACTTCCAATGAATAATCCTAACAAATGTCTCCTCTCAAATTATTTCAACATAACACAAAACACATCTGTCGACTGATTTCAACATATGGAATAAGAATCCGGAATAGTAATGAATTCAAAATAAGAATGAATTTGATTGCTCAGTTCTCTCCTTATATACACCTTCAAGAGTCTATTACGACTATATGTCGCAATATATCCCATTTGAGAAATCTTACTACTGAATCTAATATTTCGAAATGCATATTCGTGTGACCTAACACATCCAACGGGAAATGAGTCAATTCTTTGTTATGTATATTTATTTTAATTGTTTGTCTGTTAGTTTTAAATTTGTTTTATTTCATTACATGTTATTGTAATGTAACATTGTTTGCTGGACTTGACCTTGCCCAAAACTGAGTTCATTTCTGCTTGACCTGACTGACTTTTTAATTATTTTTTTTTTTATTTCATTTATGTAAACATCTAATAATAACTTCATTATTCTCTATGCGTATGAGCTTATTAACATAATTATTATTCAGGTAAACAAAGAAGGAGTAAATATGTTGATTTGGGTCAGAGATTTGGAGATTCCTAAGTGAATTTTATAGGCTATTGTGTTGCAAAATAAACAAGGCTCATTAGATCATTCTTGAAGATTATTTTCCATTACGTAATGGCTGTTTTTAGAAAATGCTAATTATGACTTGAGGTCAAGTAGGGAACTATAATTATCTTGTGATTGTGAGGATTTTACCAGTCGTGCTTTAACATCTAGCACTTTAAGTTGTATTATGTAGTGACCAGTTTGGGCTGAATTTTATTTTCTTCAAATGATTGAATTCAAGTGATTATTTTCTCTGGAAATACAAAAGTGCTCTGATAAAATTCTTGGATAAGGCATTCATTGCAATTTATATTGAATTCAAACCTGGAATAATATATCTGTGATTCAACAAGAGACTGCTGACACTTCAGCACTTCGCAGACTATAACAGACAAGTCATCGCCTTCAATTTTGGATCTCTTCGGGACTTGAACTGAGTTTTATTCAGGACTTTTTATTACTAGGACTTGTGTCTTTAATTCTTGGATTATTTTGGGATTTAATTTGCAATACCGTAAGTTCCTTTTTCTCATTTTTCACTTTGTATTCTAGGTAAATAAATTATTTGTTAAATTTTACAAAGCTTGTTGTCTTTTACTCTTTTCTGTTACTTATTTTAAGAGCATAGACTCGTAACATCTTCTAAGAACCCACCTGACTTAAACCCTCTAGCAAATACAACATTACCGCCGGAAAGTTGTCAACAGGTTTTATTATTAGGAACCTGACAACATCTATTCATAGATCCAACGCAATATACATTCGTAATGTCTTAAAATAGAATTTTATACCCGATTACGATAAAAGTTAGCTATCGAATATCTTGACTACAAATGACCATTACAATTTATAGTCATGAATAAAAACTACACATAGTATAGATACACTCATAAACCATGAGACACAAAAAATATAGATATACATAACGCAGTAACAACTTAAGCTCCTGTATATTCAGTGGTTACTATAATTAGGAAACGGCTCTAGATTTCGTTTTTCGCGAAAATCGTGCCATATTATTGTATTTATTTGCCCGATTTTTTGAATTTTATATTGAATGACATGGAAATAAAGGATAGTCCATTGAAATATCTGGATATATACCATAGCATTATCTCTATATGAAGTTTTTATTTCCCAACCCTTAAACTTCAAAAGTAAACAACATCAGATGACATTGCATTTCATGTTGACGTGGTAACATTTGTCTTTTGGTAAGCAAGTAAACATAGAATTAAACCTTGAAAAGACGTAGAACACTTTTTTGTATTAATGTTAGGATGAATAATTAAGCAGGAAAATCAGCAATAGTTCTGGTGTGAAAATGCCAAACGTGTTTTATATATGCATCAACGTATAGTCCGTACACACGTACATGTATACACACACGAGTCTAGGGATATCGAGACTTTTTAAATGAGGCTGTTTACACCAGGAGATGAAAAATTAAATTCCAGTGGTGTGGACCGCAATAAAATTGTTCGATTATAATTTGATTTGGAAAAATAATGCAGCTATGGTCGACCATCTCTCCCGATTTTACACATATATATTATATAGGTTATAAGATACAAAATTCAGAAACCGAACACTGGCAAAGCGAAGGATAGATTTCAAAAGACACCGTCCTCTCCAGTTCTTTTCTTTTCGATATGGCCATTCGTATTGATTCTCTAAGCATTGAACAAAAATCATTAAAATAGCGACAAGCATAACATTTTATATGGATAGAATACTGCTGTGTGGCATTCGTTTGACTAAGATCGATTATATCCTAAAGATTCTGTTCTCCTTTAAAATTATTATAAAAGAATAAAAAATATTTTATTAATGTCTTTGCATTACGAGTACAAATCATAAGGCTACAATATAATCCCTTTCTTCAATTAATACTTCGATAACTACTGCATTCAGTTTTATCTTTCAGTGTCATTGTAATATGGAGACCGAAATCTAGTCTTCAGCAGAGCTGTGTACTGAAGTAATTATTGTGATGATGTGTACTGAAGTAATTATTGTGATGCTGTTTTTCGTCAAGTAATTCGTCAAATTGGAAACAAATGAACAATACTGATAACGTATACTGTACTTCAAATTTGTCCAATGCTGATTTCAGTACTTTCATAACCAGTACGTTTATGATTCGCATCATTATTTCATACTTTGAGCAGTTTGTCAGAGTTCGCATCATTATTACATACTCTGAGGCAGTTTGTCAGAATTTGAATCATTATTTCATACTATGAAGCAGTTTGTCAGAGTTCACGACTGTGAATTCAGACAAAGGTAGAACATTGTTTACAAAACGAATTAAAACAATAAATGCTATTAAAATTGAACAAAGTAAGGAAAAGATACACTGTAATCAATTATTGCTCTCATCATTCCTTATGTTATAGACCCCTGTTAGTAAAATAATACCTTAAGCTGCTTTTTGTTGCTGTTGTTCTTGTGGGTCGACTTCCTTCATGCGCCTCTTCTATGGTTATTTACCATCATCCCAATATTCAGAATGTCCCAAAACGCAATGAGAAAAAAGACACAGGGATACAAATGACATGCGACATATGAATGTGAGTTATTTTTCAAAGGAAAGGTAAGAAAAAGGTCATTAATCAAACAATTTTAAAAATCGATTTTAATCTTAAGTATTTTCAAATGTTGATAATTATTTTCTTTGGTATTATCAGACCACTACTGTTTTTGAAAATTTGTGAATATTTGGACCAGAATGAGGCTTTATAGTACCTACCCTTTATAAAAGAACAATTTCTAAAAATAGTATTTATTCACATAATTGAAGATTATGGATAACACGTTTAACAAACTAAGGTCATAATATAAACGTGCACAGTAATTACTTTATTCAAATATTAATTTAACTAACAGGAGTGTGCTAGATAATGAACACAAGTTTACCGATAATTACTGCAACACAGCTGTCGAGTCCATGCATTTCATCTTTATAACTGTGCAGCTAGTTTATTTTATCTATGTGAATGGATGCGTGCCTTATATGTTTCGCTATAGTGTTACGTGTAGGCTCGTACAAAAATAACAAGAGAAAAGAGTGAAAGTAGTATAGTGGGTTACCGTAGCGACAATGGGAATTAGCATTACAGACCCCCCCTGGGCCAGTATAGCCCCAAGAAGTAGGTCAACACCCTGGGCCTGTATAGCGACAATGGAAAATGGAGTAGAGGGACTAGAACACCCTGGGCCTGTATAGCGACAATGGAAAATGGAGTAGAGGGCCTAGAACACCCTGGGCCTATATAGCGACAATGGAAATTTTGTAGAGCGGTGACTAGGAGACTGTGGGTTTGTAGAGCGATAAGCGACAGGTGGCATGACGTCACACTGGTAACAATGTAGCAAAAAGAGAAGTACTGTGACGTCAAGCTACCTGAGAGAGGGCTATAGACAAACACGAATCAAGAGCGTTCGTGTTTCTTTTAGTAGAGGAAGGGTTTTATATATATTCGTTTAGGGTGGAGACCAAATGAAAATTAAGATCTTTTCGAGGCATTGGAAGTGGCCCTGAAAAGGGCCTTTGGGTTCTTCTTCTTTTATCTTCTCCAGTTCTTCCACCATGTCCTGACTTTTTGAATAATTCCTTTCTTCTTTTCTTCTTCGGGCATCCAGTCAGGATGTCCGAGAGCTCTGAATTTTTGTTGGATTTTCATCCAGTTCTGATTTAGTTTCTCAAACTCTTCTTTCTTCTTTTTGTTTTCCTTTTCCTTCCTCTCTTTTGCCCACGTCTCCTTGATCTTCTTTACTTCTTCTTCCAGTACTTTTCTCATTAGGTCTTCCGCTTTCTTGACATTTTCTAAGCCTTTTTCGACAAAAGACCATTCTGTTAAAATGAATGTGTCTTCCAAAAAACACCTTATTTTGGTGACAACATCAAGGGTCTGCTTCAATGTGCCTACTCTGACATATTTTGGATAGTTGAAGCCTCTCAACTTATCCGCTTCCTCCACTATTATGCCTTGTAGTTCATAACTTGCTACTTTCATACTTGTCATAAAGTCTAGGCTGACTTCAAACCTCCACTCCATTTGAAGTCTTTCCACCACATGGACTCCATCTATCATCCACCACCAACTGTCTGTCAACTTGTTAAAAAGATCCATCTTGTATTCTGTGTTGAATGGCGCGAATGACGAACGCTATACTTTTATATACTTCAAGCACGGACGTGAAGGAAAACATCCCTTACACTCACTTCACATACAATTTACTATCCTCACCAACGAACGAGTAAGCATAAAACACACACAATATACTATCCTCACCAACGAACGAGCAAGCATAAAACACACAAACATACAATCCACACAATCGGGATGAGAAAAAAACATATTATATACTATCCACACCAATGAACGAGCAAGCATAAAACACACAATATACTATCCTCACTAACGAACGAGCAAGCATAAAACACACAATATACTATCCACACCAATGAACGAGCAAGCATAAAACACACAAATATACCATCCACACAATCAGGATGAGAAAAAAAACATATTATATACTATCCACACCAACGAACGAGCAAGCATAAAACACACACTATACTATCCTCACCAACGAACGAGCAAGCATAAAACACACAAACATACCATCCACACAATCGGGATGAGAAAAAACATATTATATACTATCCACACCAACGAACGATCAAGCATAAAACACACACTATACTATCCTCACCAACGAACGAGCAAGCATAAAACACACACTATATACTATCCTCACCAACGAACGAGCAAGCATAAAACACATATTATATACTATCCTCACCAACGAACGAGCAAGCATAAAACACACACTATACTATCACACCAACGAAGGAAGAGAAGAAAAAACACCCCCCATATACTATTCACACCAACGAACGCGCATGCAAACACACACACACACACACACACACACACACACACACACACACACACACATTAGTAAAGAGTGAGTGTTTATATTCACACTACACTACATTCACACTAATTGGCAAATTGAATAGGTTCTCTTTTCTAGAGATCTGGTTAGCCCTGAGAAGGGCTGTTTTTTTAAACTTCAGATGCACCTGGCTAATGGTGACATCTCCCAGGGCGGGGACCACACACGCATCGCCGGCTCCAGTCCTGCTCCCAATTGATGTGTGTGGTTGGGAGCGCAGAGGGAGGTTGATTGGCTTCACTATCCCACTCCTCAGTTTGAGGGATAGTGAATACTTGTTCCCTTCTTCTTCTTCTATTTAGCACCCTGGGATGCTGACGTCGAGGCTCCCACTCTTGCCTCTGTCTTTCCAATTCCTCCTCCCAGTTTTCTGTTTGGAGGACAGTGACTCTTGGTACAGTTTGCCGTACTGCTACTGGTTGTGGAGGCGTTGTTGTCCTCACCTCAGGTTTGACCTCACATTGGGGCCTAAGGAATAGGTGAGGTAGTATCCCTCGCTTCTTTTCCTTCTCCTCTTCTTTCTTCTTTTTTTCCTCCTCTTCCTTAAGTCTGTCACTTTCTGCAAGCGCCTCCATAGTCAGTTCATCCAGGAGACGCCTGGCATGCTCCAGGTGCATCTGGAGTTCTATTAGTTTTGTTAGTCTACTCATGTTGTTGCAGCTGCTACGTCAACGTGGGTAACCAGACTGACGATCGCACCGATTTATATACTTGTAGCACGGACGTGAAAGTAAACATTCCCTAGCACTCAAATTTACCATCACATGTAACACGCGGACTTAAAAGAAGCACTCACGTTGACTTTTTTACTTTTTACTTACAAACACAGGCAGACACGATTGGACAAGACAGAGAAACGAAGTGCTTATAGGCACACTTCTATTTTTTTTAAACATACAAACACACAAATATTTTGTTTTACTGACAAAAGAAACGAAGTGCTTATAGACACACTTCTATTTTCTAATGACAAATTTTGGCAAATTGAATGAGTATGTCTTTTCGAGAGTATTGGGTAGCCCTGAAAAGGGCTGGTTTTTTGTGTTCACGGAAGTAATGGCAATCTTTTTTTACTGTCTAAGATTGCGTCCCCGTCTGGCAGTAGGCTTTCCTATTGGATACGGTCTGCTTCTGCGAAAAGAGAAAGAGAATTCTTTGGTGTCTACTTGACAGTCCACAAAACCTCTGTCTGGTTCTTGCTGCTGATGCTGCTGCTGTTGTTGTTGTTGTTCTTCTTCTTCTCTCTGCTTCTTCTGAAGTCTGTATTTCTCAGTCCATTCTTCTTGTTCTTTTTTAATTTCCTCTCTAAACATCTCTTCTATCAGACCTTGGACTGTGGAGAGCATCCTAACATTCTCTATTTCTTCAGGCTTTAGTATCAGGTTTAGCCTGACACGATGTAAATTGACGTAAGCTTCGTTCAGCTGGGCTAGTCTGGAAGGCATCTTCATAAGTTGACGAGTCAACAGTGAATGGTCAGACTGGAGACCCACCCGCTTTATATGGTTCAAACGCGGACGCGATAGAAAACATCCCTACTTGGTTTTAGTGTCGGAACGCTATGATAGCGAATGTCATGATGAGGGATAGAAAGAAGTCAAAGAGCATATATTCACAGTGTTTTTTTGAAAACAAACGACAGACACATTTTTTTCAAAACACAACATTTTTTATTCAAGTAACAAGTAACAAGTCATAAGTCACAAGTAACAAGTAACATCAAACAAATTATTTTTGACAAGGTTGACAACGTTGTGAAATCATGTGAGATTTCCATTGATGGAAGTCATGAGGCCATTGATGTACACTACGTTTCCTAGCTAAAGACAAAAGATAACTATAATGGTCACAAAACCATCGATCTACCTTCTCATCGTTTCTAGAAGAGTGACGATCAAAATAAGTCACTAAATGTTCTAAAGGATATCCAAGACTGCGTTGATGAAGAAAATACACACAATATTGTCCACACACCATGGAATCTTGTGCCTTGTAATTTCACATTATTGTTTCGTGTCGTCTGGGCATTTCTTCTCATAAAGTCAATGATATCGTCTTCCAAAGGGGGTAATCCATACGAATCAAAATATTCCACACAATTCTCTTGAGGGAAGTAGACGGCAACCCAGTGAGTGCCTGGAAGATGACTTTCGTCCGTGTTGATGACATAAGCTTGATGGTCTTTAGGTTTGCGATGAGGTAGTTCATCTTTAGCGCACACGACAGGATTCCAAGAAGCAGTATACGAACTATTGTTCAAAAGGTAATAAAGTTCCCAGGTATCCATGTTCTGTTGTGTTGTTTTTGTTTTTTTCACAGGTAATGATAAGTCATCAATTCAATTCTGACTTTTTGTTTGAAACGATCTGTCAAATATCCGTTTCTTTGCCTTGTCTCCGCACTCTGGGCTAAGAGAGCTTCGATGCGATAGATCTCTAGAGTAGTCAGTGAAGGACAGGAATGATCACGCAAGCCTTTATACCACTCATGCAACACGGTTTCTTCTGAGATGAGACTCCAAGCGTCGTCCAGATACTCGTCCAATTTTTCTTCTTGACTCATCATCATACATTTATCGTGTTGAATTTGACTGGGATGATCGTTTTGACATCCGTAACAATCTTTCTTACTCAGTTCCGTAATTTTATCCGCCAGGTGTTTAGCAAAACAGGACACTAAATGTTGTTCTTGTTCTGGCCATCTGGACTTGACGACTACCTCGTCCTCTTTGACTTCGTCTGGGGGTTCTGTTTTCACGCTACCCTCCCATTCCATGTCCAAAGATTCTCCATTGTTTAAAGAGGGATAGGAGTCTTCCATTGTGTCTAATAGTCTAGAATGACTTCTCTCAAACTGTTGATTTCTATGGTATTATCGAATTCAGCATACAGGATGACGTTGACCGTCTCAGTGAGAGCTTCTGCAAACTGAAGTTCCACACGCAGTTGACCGGATTTTATAGGGTGGAAATGTCCCTCGTCGCTGCCTTGGTCTGGAGTGAAATCAAAGGCCCACAAAGTGTAACCTCCGACATAATCTTCGTACGAAATACCGTGACTGGTGTTGGTTCCTAGTTGCCCCGTAGCTTCGTACAGGGACAAGTACGATCTCAAATAATTCTTCTGGGCAAAGTTAGGTTCGAAGGGTCTGGTACACAAAGTCTTGCCATCGCGACTGACTTCAATTTTGGACACTCTGTAGTGCTTAAACTGGAAAGGATTTTGATCGTGGGCTCCGTTGAAGGCTGCATTACTGACGATACCAACGATTAAACGTTTGGGTAACTGTCCTTGGAACAGATGATCTTCGATCTTGGATCGGAGTCCAGTAGCAATGGTGAATGTTTTCACTTCGACACGTCGTATCGGATATTTGGCGGTCGATCTGCTCAATGTTTGACTGATGTCGTTTCCCGCTTTAGGTAACACTTCTACACGTCGCACGTAAAGTCTGGCTTCTTGGATGATGGTTTTGTACTCGTTGGCTTGAGCCATGAAATGGAAAGCGACACTTCTGTGATTGAGTCTCAGGCGAATATCTACTCCGTTCAGCAAATACTTCTCTTGCAACCACATGTCCAAATGCAAACGATCCATCAGTTCTAAACTACGACCTTGCAGGATTTTCCTTCGACGATCGTTAAAACCCACATTGTGAGGATCGTCATCGGCTGTCAGGGCTCTGTCGTTAAACGTGTTCTCACCTGCAGTGTCAGGTTTCCATACCACGCAAGCATCCAGATGAGTGTTCTTGACCTCTTTTCCGTACGTCAAGAGATTTTCTAGGTACGCTCGGTAAGGGTAAGTATCCGTGCTACTGCTGATCAGTTTGTTATTCAAGTACAAATCCACTTCGCTGAACAAGGAATGCATGAAATTGTTGACGGGAGCTACTGCGGCATCGGCTCCCGGATTGGTGTTGTCGGTTTTGATCACTTTCAGCTTTAGATACAAGTAACTATTATTCAGATCGATGTAATCTTCGGGCTGTCCTTTGATTTCAAACTCGATGGGAGCGGAATCCACCAAAGAGGAGACGGGATGAAATTCCACCCATTGGGATTCTTGCATCGTCATCATGGTGGGTGGCATGGCAAACAGATCCAGTTCCGACTTGGAACAAGCACAAGACTCTCGGTGCATCATTTTCCTTTTTTTTAATAATCAAAAACGTCTAACTCTCGGACGGTTTTTCTTTTCTTTGTCTTTCTAGCTCTAGGGGCGTGAAGTCCTCTGAAAGGGTGTTTTCGTCGTCTTTTTCTGCCTTGTCCTTGCTGTGGCCTCAGGGAAGCAGGAATGCCTAACTCAGCATTGCCCAGGGCATTTATAGGAGTTTCTCGCCGACCCAAAAGGTCTTTGCCCGTTTGAAGCAAAACATTTTTGCCTGCTCTCAAGAAAGCTTCTTTGGGGCTTTGTTTGTCAATGATGACATTTTGGAGAAATTCTTTACCTTGCGTCAACGCGGCATCTTTTAAGGCGTGCAATCCCCGTGTCACCATCGGTTTCAAAATGGGAACCACTCTACGAAAGGCCGATTTTGAGCATATCACCTAAACCATGTCCTCGCTGTCGAGCAACTCCTTGGTACACAGGATACATGACTGACAAAAGGTTAGAGTAATCGTTTTCGAAAATGGAGTTTCACTGTGACTTTCCCTTTGGTGAATGGAATATTTTGTCCCAGATCTCTTTTTATAGTAATGTTGACAGTGTCGAAATACGGCTTACTGACGGACAAATAGTGAGGATTTACAAATTCACGGTGAACGTGATAGGTGTTTCCACCTTCGTCGTCAGCCTTCGTGGCAGAATCCACTTTGAAAGGAATGACACGCAGTAACGGTACGGAGGTGTGTCCCACTACGTTGTACTCCACCACATCGGAGTACACAAAAATCAAATTCAGTCCTTGGTTCATTTCTACAGGGAATCTAAAATATTTCGCAAAATCCACGTTACTGGTCACGGCTGGTATTTCGTTTGCAATCTTGATTAACTTAGGGTCTCCACCCAAAATGTCATTTCGTTTGCAATCTTGATTAACTTAGGGTCTCCACCCAAAATGTCATACAATTCAGGACAAAATGTAATGGCCAATACTTTTTCCTCAGAAAATTTCATCAGTAGGCGACGAGATATTTTGTGGTACTCGATTGTGACACTTTTTTTGGCTTTCTCCAAAGCTTTACTAAACATGAAATTGAACCTCTCAGCTATGGTGTTCACCAAATGTTGACCACTAAAATAATAACCTGCAGGAACTTTCAACAGATAAGAGGTTCGTTTAGTTATGGGGTTTGGTGTTTTCATAAAGTCAGCTACACCACCACCACTAGCGCGTTCATCCATGAATTGTTGCACTTGATCGTCACAAACTTCTATCGTCAAAGTGTTTTGATTTTCGACGCTGTTTTTGATTTGTGTAGGGTGAATAATTTCTACCAAAGCCACTTCCCAACGGGCTTCGTGATCCAATCGGATGGCCTTAGGTAATTTGGCCGAGAAACAGCACAAAGTGTTATTGGGGAACACCTCCATGGAACTGTCACTGGGTAACGTTAAGTAAAATTGGTTGTTCATAATTCCACAGTTCTAGTGTCCGAGGAGTCACTGGAAGTGAGAGGAGTGTCTAAAAGAGGATGGTTAGGGTGACTGTTGGAACTGACGTTGGACACAAGGCTCCCGTTGTTGTTGTTTCCGTTAGAGGAATATTTCAGAGACGGATTGGGAAGAAGGTAACCAATGCAACTGCTGAGTAAAATGGTCCACAATTGCTTATCTCCTTGTTGCAAACTCAAATTGGCAATGGCAGCACCGATGACACAATACACCACAAAGATTTGGCAGAAAAAAACGATTTGAGTTTTAGGCACACGTTCTCCACACCACACCCACAAGGGTTGTTTTTGTAGATCTTGCAGAGAAGAACTGGGGGAAGGAGTGGTCACTGCAGTAGCTGAGACTGTATTGAAGGGCATGATGGTCACTTCTTTTTATAGTGATGAGTTGCGAAGCGTCGATCCAAGAGTCAAAAACTGGGAGGATATCCTTTCCAACGTACTTTGACTTCTTTGACACGTTTCTTTCCTACTTTACGAGTTCTTCGATCGAGAATGCTTTCGATCTCGTACACGTCGTCTTCTTTTTTGGTCACACGTTGTAACTCGGGTAAGTAAAACGTTCCTTTTAACACTTCCCCGTTCATGTCCTCTAATTTATAGACTGGAGGATAACGACCACGCACACGTTCAGTGACACGAAACAATTCGGTGGTCCAATTGGGTAAGTAACCTTTGTCGAAAGTGCGTTTGGTTTTGCCAATGCGCACCCAATCTCCCGTGGCCAACACTCCACCCTTCTTGGGGACAGGCACTGTCGTGGACGGTCCAAACAGGCGCTCGAAGACGGTCACTTCGTTGTCGGGAGTCACTTCTTGGGGGGCACGTCCAATGCTCCGATGGTAAGATTGGTTGTACGATTGAACGAGGTGTGGCAAGACGTCAATGTACTTGAGAGTGTGTTGATGCGTAAAATACTTCCACATGCGTTCTTTCAAGGTACGTTGAAAACGTTCCACGATGCTGGCTTTGGTTTCGGGATTCTCAGTGGTGAAAAAATGAATGTCACGTTTCTTCAATTCTTTTTGGAAAGCTTGGTTTAGAAATTCGGTGCTTTTGTCCGTTTGCCATCGAAG